>JBBBDQ010000246.1:3257500-3420000 GCA_037127315.1 Ascarosepion bandense
TATAAATCACTCATCGGTGATGGGTTATGGGGTTGTGGCGGTGGTGGTACTGCTGATATTCCAAGTGGGGTATATGTCAGCAGGAGAAGGGTGGGTGTGTTTGGTTGGTGGGTGGGGCGGGTTGGGTTGACGCATTGTGGTGTGGTGCGGTTAGTCGAAAAGATTAACTTGTTGAACGAACAGTTCCCAAAATGAATGACTGGTGAGACAGCAGATAATGGCCGATGTTCGCTTTTACGTCTATCCTCTTTGGGGACTGATGATCATTTTACAAAATATTCTTGGAAGTATGGTGATTTCGGCATGATCACACGCGCACACAAATTTCGCAGACAAATGATAGATAGATAGATAGATAGATAGATAGATAGATAGATAGATAATGAACAGACATAGATAGATAGATAGATAGATAGATAGATAGATAGATAGATATGAACAGACTGAGATAGATAGATAGATAGATAGATAGATAGATAGATAATGAACAGACACAGATAGATAGATAGATAGATAGATAGATAGATAGATAGATAGATAGATAGATTATCGACATAGTAATCAATATTGCAACTTGGTCAGAAGATCGCACTGAACAGGGAAACTGACAGTCTCTATGTATCGTTGATTCGTATGTCTGCAGTGTCTATATTTATAAACGCCCTACTACAACGCATACTTTTCTATATATAAATACCAACCTATATGCCTACCTATATATATATATATATATATATATATATATATATATATATATATATATATTTCAATAAATTCCGAAAATTACATTTCATTGAATAGCTATTTCAGCGAGAAAACTCTCGCTTCATCAGCAACGATCCAAAACAAATTTTTTTAATTCAAATACGTTACAAAATTTACATACCGGAAGGAGCCCTAAAATATATCTATACACAGGAAGTTTAAAAAAATGAATGGATTAGGATTATCCCGCAGTAGGTTGCCATTGCTTTCTGCGGTAGACTGGTTGCCGACCAAGGCTATAGAACACAATCTGTCTTGATATTTAACCCACAACTGGTAAGAATAGACGGATTAATACCTTTCCCAAGGTGAATACAATGAATTCGGCTGGAATTCATACTCGGCTCCCCGATTTCTCGCTCCGAGCCGATATCCACTGCACCACAACGCACATCCTATCGACATAGACACTGCAGAAATACGAATCAACAATGCATAGAGACTGTCAGTTTCCTGGTTCAATGCGATCTTCAGACCAAGTTGCAATATTGACCACATAACTCCTTGCATCACCAAAGACGAATTGAAAGGCAAGAATAATGACAGAATTCAGCAAGTTAAACAGTGGGGGGGCATCCAGAATATTTGCAGGAGTTTCTGAGTTTGTCTGGAGGCTGTGGTTAAATACAATGACGATTTTATTGCCTCGACCCCCAAAACTCGACCCCCATAAGGCGTGTGGAGACGATGGAATCCCGGTGATAGTCCTTAAGAAGTGTGCCCCTGAACTTTCCCCCGTCCTCTCTAAACTGTTTAACTACTGCCTTTCTGCTTCCTGCTTTCCTGCATGCTGGAAATTCTCCTCAGTAGTTCCTGTCTTTAAGAATTGTGGTGAACCCGCGGACCCATCCAACTATCGCCCTATCAGTCTTCTACCGATATTCGGGAAAGTATTCGAGGCTATAATCAATGCTGAAATAGTTCATCATCTCACCACCCACAAACTGTTCTCCGACAGGCAATATGGTTTCCGCTTTGAGAGGTCCACGGCCGACCTGCTAACAACTGTAACCGAGTACATGCTACAGGCCCTTGATGAGTCTGACGAGGCTCGCGCGGTTGCTCTGGACATCTCCAAGGCTTTCGACAGGGTTTGGCACCCTGGACTCCTATGCAAACTACGCGGTTATGGTATTACCGGTCGCCTGCTTGACCTAATCCAATCTTTCTTAAATAACCGCAAAATGAAGGTCGTTCTGAATGGGCGTGCCTCTTTGTCCTACAGCACGAATGCTGGTGTCCCACAGGGCTCTATCCTGGGCCCGACGCTCTTCCTTATTTTCATCAACGACCTCCCAGATGAGATCAAGTCCCAAGTAGGCATATACGCAGATGACACTACAATATACTCCCGCTCCAGTAAGAAACCTGTCGTGGCGGACAGACACAAACTCGCTGCTGACCTTCACTCTGTGGTGAACTGGGGCAAGAAGTGGCTTATCAACTTCAATTCCTCTAAGACCAAGCTCTTGTCTGTCAACCATTACAGGCAACCTCTTCTGCCTCCCATAAGCATGGACCAGGTGATTCTCCCGGAGAGTAATACACTACGCCTCCTCGGACTTAACCTGTCCTCAGACCTCAAATGGAAGCACTATATTGAATCCATAGCAAAATCTACTGCTAAGAAGATTGGGTCACTATGTCGATCCAGGATGTTTTTTTCCACCTGAATCCATCCTGCATATATACAAGTCAACCATCCGTCCGTGCATGGAGTACTGCTGCCATTTATGGTCAGGTGCCCCTGCCGTTCTCCTCAGTGTTCTTGACAAGCTCCAAAGGAGAGTCTGTAATGTGATAGGTACTGATCTGGCGACTCGTCTGCAGCCACTTTCCCATCGTCGAAATGTGGCCTCCCTCTGTCTCTTCTATAAATATTTTCATGGCTTCTGCTCGGATGAGCTTAAGTCACTGATGCCTCCTCAACAGGTGTTTACCCGTGCAACCAGACTGGCAACTGGGTCCCACCCATTCACAGTCAGGTTAGCCAAATGCAGACGACAATTCTACTCCTGCAGCTTCCTCTCTCGCACTTCCCGCCTGTGGAACTCACTCCCGTATTCTTGCTTTCCTGACGGCTACAACCCCCAGAAATTTAAATGCAAAGTCAATACTCATCTACTAACCACTGGACTCTAGCTCTCTCCCCTCCCCTGTATAACCTTCCCTTTCTCTCCGCCCATGTATCTGTCATCGCACCTTCTTTCTCAGCTTTCTATTGTTCCTTTCTAACTAGCTTGTACTCCTCACTCTTTTCTAATTAATCTTTTTACATTTATGTAACCCCCTGCACATCAGTGGCGTTTCCGCCTTGCTCGGGGTGAAATGATTAAAAAAAAAAAAAAAAAAAAAGATATTTTTGTGTAATTTCGGTAAATATATTTGTTAAAATGAGATGTCAGTGTTATTTTCATTTTTGTGTAATTTACACGACAATACATCCATCGCACCCTGCACATGCATCTCAAAATCAGTAAAATTTATGGAAACAAAATGACACATATATAAAATCTTTTTATTGATTTGAGTTTTTGAGTTTTGTTTAACGGCATATCAACACCCCTGTGGGTTATTTAATGCTAAAAGGTTGGAGTTTTAAGTTATTTTTTAATGTTCGGTTATAGTGAGAAGGTTTATTTAGTCAGATTGCGATGAAAAGATTTTATTTTAGGAAGCTGAAGATGTCTTCTAGTTCTGTATTCAAGAATGTATTATGGCAATAATTTTTTTCCATAAAAAATCTATTGTTGGTAATATTTTTTCAATATATCTATATATTTCTATAAAAAGTATTTTTATATTTTCATAGTGTTTTGACTCCAGTTTGGGGGTTAATTATTTGCCCATATCTGGGACCCTAACAGGTGCTACCACTCCGGATCAGGGTAGACCTAGGAACAACAGCAATTAAGAGGTGGTTTCATGCTCTTCACAACCTCCCAATTAGAGGCCTTGCTGCCGGATACAATTTACCCAGGACCAATCTTTACCCAGTTTAACCAGAACCAATCTTTTTATTAGAAAAAGGGCTTGGAGAATTTGACACTGACATGACCCTCACGAGAAATGGCGAGTTGCCAGCCTAACGCGCACACCCTGAATAGAAGATACATCTATACATACAAATGAAAGTGTCTGACAATCAAACTGTACCTTAGTTCATGTTAATTAACCAGAATACGTATGCGTGACGAAACAGGTAATGATGTAGCGTAGCTGTGGCAGTGAAGACGGAAGGATCTAAGAGCGTTTGACTACGAAGTTATAATTTATAGTGGGAATAGAGTAACAACAACTTTTTCGAAAATGATTTTTATTTTACGTAATAGTTGCAAAGGTAAATCAAAAATATGAGAATATGCGTACAGAGATCAACGATGAGTCAAACTTGGAGGTGAAACTCCAGGGTAAAGTAAAAACCAAACCACTGGTACGTGTCAAGATGGTAGCCACCCAACGAAGGGCAATATCACACCTGTCATGGAGAAACACACCTATTCCTCAGATAATGGACTCTTTCTTCTATATTGATAAGCGTTAACAGGAATTTAACTCGAGAAGTTCTTGGGAAGTTCATGGGAGTTCTTAGAAGTTCAGTGCGAAAACTACTCCACAACAAAAATATAGGAAACTGTTATGTTTTGGAACGGAATCGGTGAGACGATAAGTTTCCTCTGTTACGAAAACTTTGCAAAACTTAGTGAAGAAAGAGAAACAAAAAAAATCATGGCCGAAAAAATGAACTAAAAACTACCTAGAGAATAAATTATAGAGAGGGGAAAAACAAAAGAGGCCAAACAACCTTACGAAGGTGGAGTGAACTGACAAAAGACCAGATTAGGCAAGGCTATAAACAGACCAGCGACGGGAAAAGCAAGATTATAAGCAAAGTAGCGACCAGATACCGCAAAGCTATAAACAATCCAGTGACCAGATGAGGCAGTGCTATATAAACAGACGAGCGACGATGAAGCAAGACTGTATAAGTAGACCAACGACCAGACGAGGTAAGCCTATTATAAACAGACCAGTGACCAGATGAGGTAAGCTTATTATAAACAGACCAGTGACCAGATAATGCAAAGCTGTAAAAACTGACCAGCGACCAGATGAGGCAAGGCTATACAAACAGACCAGCGACTAGATGAGACAAGGCTATATAAACAGACCAGCGATAAGGTGAGGCAAGGCTGTATAAATAGTCCAACGACTAGATGAGGTAAGCCTATTATAAACAGACCAGCGACTAGAAGAAGCAAAGCTATATAAACAGACCAGCGACCAGAAGAAGCAAAACTGTATACGTAGACCAACGACCAGAGGAGGTAAGCCTATCATAAACAGACCAGCGACTAGATAAGGCAAGGCTATATAAACAGACCAGCGACCAGATGAGACAAGGCTATATAAAATGTTCCTAACTTTTTGGGTGCGTTAAATTGATTAGCAACCGACATAAGCATGATTATAACCTTCAGTGCGAAAACTACTCCTGAACAACACCCCAGTACCAAGCTGGCCTTGCCTAATCGATCAGTCAGCGTTCTGAACTGCTTTCACTTATATAAGCCTGAACGTTTTGGTGCTTTTAAGCAAATGGCCGTGTTCTTGTACGAAGGAGACGGTATGATATTCTTCTTCTTCTTTGTGTGTCACGTCCCTTCAGGACATGGGCAATCATGCACTTGTCCCTGTCCCTTGACGCACCTACATTTTTTTTCTTGGTATCTCTTCCTAAATCCGCTCGGCCATCGATTTGCTCAAGTCTATAAAGTATGGTTCACGCTGTTTTCCCCATGTCTCACTTTCTCTCTTTTCTTCCTGTGAGTATTAGATTCTCTTAGCCGTCCTTACTCATTAAATGTCATAGAAGCCTCAGCAGTCTCGTTAAGTATGAGTTTCCTTCTCGTCTGCATCATCTCCAACACCTCATCTTTGACCACGTTCTCGGTTAATAACATCCTCAGTATCCTTCTGTAGAACCACATTTCTGCTGCCTCGACCCTCTCCTTCATTTTTGAAGACATCGCCCAAAATTAACTGCTATGGAATGATAGATATCACATAGCAGTTCAGCACTTTTTTCTTTGTTTCTAATGATATTTTCCCGGCTTTCAGTACTCTGGTTAGCTTTGGAAATGCCATAAAAGAGGGCAGCTATTGTATCTCATACGCCTTTGTTTCCTTTGAGATCTTCATGTCTCTCATTTACATTTGACATGCATCCTTGGTCATGTCAATGCGTCTTCGGATCTCAGTGTCGCACTTCCCATCCTCTTTCAGAACGATTCCCAGGTATATATATTTATTTACTTGTTTTATTTTAGCATCTCTGACTTCTAGTTGGTATTTTGAGGGTTTTCTTTTTGCTAATGACTATACATTAAGTTTTCTTGAAGTTTATGCTCAGACATTTTGTTGTGGAGTTATTTTCACAGTGGAGGCTAGTATTTGTGCTAAAATCGGTCCTAATAGGTTTGACGTACAAAACGTTAAGAACCTGATATAATATGTATTACGTAGTGTAATATTGCCAGGTCGATTGCTACTTTCGTACTCGACTAACTGTCGACTACTATCGTATAACATCAACTGACCTTCGTTCCTCTTACTACTCTTACTTAAATTAGGTTGGAGAGTTTATTCACTATAGAATAGGTGTGCTTCACTATAACACATTTATTCTTTCTTTCTCTTGCTAACTTCTGTAGGAGGTCCCTATTACACCTAAAAACTACATCAACTGAAGACTTTCAACAGTATCAGTAATGGAAGAATGAGGAAAAATAATGATTTAAAAAATTGCTCGCATGTTCAATCCATGGTATCCTCAGCATCCTTCTGTAGATTCACATTTCTTTTGCTTCATCCTTGAGAGGATTGTATAGCATTCGCTGCCATAAAAGAGAGCAAATATTGTATCGCATATGCTTTTCTTTGTTTTCTATGAGATATTCCTGTCTCTCAATATTCTACTTGTTGTAGAGGAACATCCTATCCTTCCCCCGTAATGGTTATGGTCTAGTCTATAAAAGACTGTGACTAGGAGTATACGTCGCTAGACGGAAGCATACGTCACTAGAAGGACGTATACGTCATAGGCGGAAACATTTGTTAATTGATCGTTATTTATGTTACTATTCGTTGATTGTTCTTGTACGTCTATTGGTTTATTGTACTGTTGTATAATAAATCTCTTCTAATCTATCTTCAGTGTTATTCTTACGCTATTCTTACGCTATTCTTTTCCCTGTTTTTCCTTCCCGGGATATAACACTACTAAACATTTGAAATGCATCCTTGGCTATTACAATAGGCTTTCGTCCTCAGAATGCATCCCATGTATTTAATGTTCTCTATCTGCTTGATATCAGTATTCCCGACTTGTAATTGGCATTCTGGGCTCCTCTTTTTACTGATGACCATGCATTCAGTTTTCTTGTCGTTTATGTTTAGTCCTTTCTTTTCGCTTTCTTTAGTTACCTTCTGTAGGTCATGTAGTTTAATTTCCATGTCTTATTTGATTTTAGTATCCCGATCTGTAGTCGGCATTTTGGGCTCCTCTTTTTACTGATGACCATGCATTCAGTTTTCTTGTCGTTTATGTTTAGTCCTTTCTTTTCGCTTTCTTTAGTTACCTTCTGTAGGTCATGTAGTTTAATTTCCATGTCTTATTTGATTTTAGTATCCCCAGCCTGTAGTCGACATTTTGGCCTCCTCTTTTTACTGATGACCATGCATTCAGTTTTCTTGTAGTTTATGTTTAGTCCTTTCTTTTTGCTTTCTTTAGTTACCTTCTGTATGTCTTGTAGTTTAATTTCCATGTCGTATTTGATTTTAGTATCCCCAGCCTGTAGTCGGCATTTTTGTCTCCTCTTTTTACTGATGACCATGCATTCAGTTTTCTATTAGTTTATGCTTAGTTCCTTATTTTCTCCGTCTTTAGCTAACTTCTGTATGAGGTCTTGTAGTAACACTGTATCATTTGCGTACAGCAAGAAACCTGAATGCATTGTCATCAGCAAAAAGAGCAGCCCAAAATGCCAATTACAGATGAGGGACTCTAAAATCAAGCAAGTACAGACATTCAAATACTTAGGAAGTGTTCTAATAGAAGACGGAAAGTGAGACACTGAGATCCGAAAGAAAATTGGCATGAAAGAAGCATTCCAGAAGTTGAGTAAAGTATTAAGAAACAGGACAATTTCACTAGAAACAAAGAAGAGAGTACTGGATTGCTAAGTGATGTCAGTTATTCAATATGGCAGTGAATGCTGGACAATATCATCAAAGATGAAGGAAAAACTTGAAGAAACTGAAATGAATATAAAGTAGGGGATCAATTCCATATGACAATCAATATATAAACTGACCCCTCATTTTGTGGCCATAGAAGATTCTAACATTTATATTCCTGAGATCCAAAAGCACAAGGATGTATTAAGTATTAAGAAACGGGACAATTTCGCTAGAAACAAAGAAGACAGTACTGGATTGCTATGTGATGTCAGTTCTTCAATATGGCAGTGAATCTTGGACAATATCATCAAAAATGAAGAAAACACATGAAACAACCGAAATGTTGTTCTACAGAAGCATACTGGATATAAAGTGGGGGATCAATTCCATATTACAATTAATATATTAACTGACCCCTCAATTTGTGGTCACAGCAGTTTCTATACATTTATATTCCTGAGATCCAAAATCACAAGGATGCATTCCAGAAGTTGAGTAAAGTATTAAGAAACAGGACAATTTCGCTAGAAACAAAGAAGAGAGTACTGGATTGCTATGTGATGTCGGTTCTTCAATATGGCAGTTCTTGGACAATATCTTCGAAGATGAAGAAAAACCTTGAAGCAGCTGAAATGTGGTTCTAAAGAAGGATGCTGCGAATATCATGGACCGAGCATGTGAGCAATGATGATGTTTTGGAAAGGATGGAAACGAAAATAAAGTTCCTGGGACATGCAATGAGGAAGGAGGGCTTAGAGAACCCGATACTAACAGGCCAGATAGAGGGGAAAAAGAGACAGGGGAAAGCAGCGGATAACATATTTGAAGGGCTTGAGCAGGTAGATGACTGAACGAGGGTTGCATGGTGCAACAGGAGAAAGTTTGCTAACAGCCACCAGGGACAGGGAAATGTGGAAAGCCATGATCGCCTACGTCCTGAAGGGAGAGGGTACATAGAAGAAGAATATATATGCCAACTGTTTATAAATTATAATGTGGGTAAAAAATGGGGGATCAGACTAATTGGAGTAGATAGACTAATTGGAGTAGATAGACTTAATTGGAGTAGATAGACTAAACTATCGCCCGGTTCACACTCCACCCACGTCTATTGAACAGGTGAAGAAGCTCATTCCTTGTTTCCTGACGGAACGAGTGTTACATGGTGCAACAGGACAAAACAAGGTAACTGCCACCAGGGACAGGGAGATGTGGAAAGCCATGATCGCCTACGTCCTTTCACACACCACCTTAAACAAAGGTTTAGCAAATTTCAGACAGTCAGTTAAGTGCCATACGCGATACACGCTTGGGCGATCATGTCTTGAAAGAGACAGGACTGACTGAGTAGAATATTTTCCCACAGTATGCGGTCATTATATTTTGCAATAGACTGGTGTCCAACCAAGGCTATAGAACCCAATCCATTATTTCCTATTTTCATCTGCTTCTCTTACCTTCATTCAGTCAGTCAGTTAAGTGCTATACATGATACACGCTTGGACGATCATGTCTCAAAAGAGACATAACTGACTGGGAATAAATGTTGTGTTCCCTATTTCTAGCTCAACTAGTGACAGCAACAGCTAAAATGTTCTCGTTTTTTGAAGTTGCATGTGAGTGAGTGTAGGGAGGGGGGCTACAGTTCCGTAGCCCGGGGAAAAGATATTATGCTCAGAACAGTGAGAGGCTGTTGCGTTGACGCTGCTATTCACACTCCACCCACTTCTATTGAACAGGTGAAGAGGTTCATCCCTTGTTCCTTGTTTAGGATGTGGTTTCCGGCTTTCTCTTTTCCAATCTTTTCACTCTTTTCTTTTTTTTTTCAATTGGAGTAGATAGACTGAACTATCGTCCGGTTCACACTCCACCCACGTCTATTGAACAGGTGAAGAGGTTCATCCCTTGTTCCTTGTTTAGGATGTGGTTTCCGGCTTTCTCTTTTCCAATCTTTTCACTCTTTTTTTTTTTCAGTTGGAGTAGATAGACTGAACTATCGTCCGGTTCACACTCCACCCACGTCAATTGAACAGGTGAAGAGGCTCATCCCTTGTTCCTTGTTTAGGATGTGGTTTCCGGCTTTCTCTTTTTCAATCTTTTCACTCTTTTCTTTTTTTTTTCAATTGGAGTAGATAGACTGAACTATCGTCCGGTTCACACTCCACCCACGTCAATTGAACAGGTGAAGAGGCTCATCCCTTGTTCCTTGTTTAGGATGTGGTCTCCGGCTTTCTCTTTTCCAATCTTTTCACTCTTTTCTTTTTTTTTTTCAATTGGAGTACATAGACTGAACTATCGTCCGGTTCACACTCCACCCACGTCTATTGAACAGGTGAAGAGGTTCATCCCTTGTTCCTTGTTTAGGATGTGGTTTCCGGCTTTCTCTTTTCCAATCTTTTCACTCTTTTCTTTTTTTTTTCAATTGGAGTAGATAGACTGAACTATCGTCCGGTTCACACTCCACCCACGTCTATTGAACAGGTGAAGAGGCTCATCCCTTGTTCCTTGTTTAGGATGTGGTCTCCGGCTTTCTCTTTTCCAATCTTTTCACTCTTTTCTTTTTTTTTTCAATTGGAGTAGATAGACTGAACTATCGTCCGGTTCACACTCCACCCACGTCTATTGAACAGGTGAAGAGGCTCATCCCTTGTTCCTTGTTTAGGATGTGGTTTCCGGCTTTCTCTTTTTCAATCTTTTCACTCTTTTCTTTTTTTTTTCAATTGGAGTAGATAGACTAAACTATCGTCCAGTTCACACTCCACCCACGTCTATTGAACAGGTGAAGAGGCTCATCCCTTGTTCCTTGTTTAGGATGTGGTCTTCGGCTTTCTCTTTTCCAATCTTTTCACTCTTTTCTTTTTTTTTTCAATTGGAGTAGATAGACAGAACTATCGTCCAGTTCACACCCCACCCACGTCTATTGAACAGGTGAAGAGGCTCATCCCTTGTTCCTTGTTTAGGATGTGGTTTCCGGCTTTCTCTTTTCCAATCTTTTCACTCTTTTCTTTTTTTTTTCAATTGGAGTAGATAGACTGAACTATCGTCCGGTTCACACTCCACCCACGTCAATTGAACAGGTGAAGAGGCTCATCCCTTGTTCCTTGTTTAGGATGTGGCTTCCGGCTTTCTCTTTTTCAATCTTTTCACTCTTTTCTTTTTTTTTCAATTGGAGTAGATAGACTGAACTATCGTCCGGTTCACACTCCACCCACGTCTATTGAACAGGTGAAGAGGTTCATCCCTTGTTCCTTGTTTAGGATGTGGTTTCCGGCTTTCTCTTTTCCAATCTTTTCACTCTTTTCTTTTTTTTTTCAATTGGAGTAGATAGACTGAACTATCGTCCGGTTCACACTCCACCCACGTCTATTGAACAGGTGAAGAGGCTCATCCCTTGTTCCTTGTTTAGGATGTGGTCTCCGGCTTTCTCTTTTCCAATCTTTTTCACTCTTTTCTTTTTTTTTTCAATTGGAGTAGATAGACTGAACTATCGTCCGGTTCACACTCCACCCACGTCTATTGAACAGGTGAAGAGGTTCATCCCTTGTTCCTTGTTTAGGATGTGGTTTCCGGCTTTCTCTTTTTCAATCTTTTCACTCTTTTCTTTTTTTTTCAATTGGAGTAGATAGACTGAACTATCGTCCAGTTCACACTCCACCCACGTCTATTGAACAGGTGAAGAGGCTCATCCCTTGTTCCTTGTTTAGGATGTGGTCTCCGGCTTTCTCTTTTCCAATCTTTTCACTCCTACGTAGCCCCCTGCGCTTCAGTGGCGTTACCGCCTTGCTCGGGGTGATATGATTAAAAAAAAAATAGTATGAAACCAAAAAAAAAAAAAAAGAGATTCTTTTATTTCATAGCCCTTAAACATCGCCACCTGACGCGTCTTAGCCGACCAAGCAGGGTAACGTTCACATAGCGACCTATTGTGATTGTAGTCCGTTATTCTAAGCAATTGTCCTTGTCGAAACCTATGTTCCTTCGGCTGCTAACCGCGACATTACATGATCGTCTCATAGATTCTTCCAACAGCAAAGGATTAGATTTATTTAGACTTTACAAAACTCGATATTTCGTCGCATAAGAAAGAGTCGTCACGAAATCATCTTTTTCGTACTTTATTTTAGTGTAGGATATCGTTAAAAAACAGCATAGTAGGAATAAAACAGCATAGTAGGAATAAAAAAAAGGCCCCAAACATAATAGAAACGAACTTTTTCCATAAAAACGTTTATGCTATTTTTTAAGAGAAAAGATCAAAGTATCTAAACTTATTTATAAATGGAACTTTGTCTGTGTGTATGTGTGTCTGTGTGTGTGTGTGTGTGTGCCCGTTACCTATAAACTCCGAAACGGCTGAACCGATTTTCTTGGAAATTTACACAGTTGTACTATAAGCATCTGCGAGTGTTCTTAGCTATGTTTTGTGTCGAGGTACCCCCGATAATATCGAAAATCGATAATCGAAAAAATCGGGTTATAGAAAGACTGGTTCAATTTTAATCAAATTTAATACACTCATAGACAATAACATAAGAAACAATATTCAGACGTTTCAAAGTTGCAGTTTTTACAATAGTGCAGAAAATCGATAATATATATATATATATATAAAGGCAAGATATTTGTGTATGTGTCTGTTTATCTGTCTGTTTTCAGCCCTTTTATTTTAGTTTTTGCTTCGGGTTTGGCTCTAAGTAGGTATAATTGTAGTTCTTAGTCTCAGCCATGATACCATTTACTCAGAGGACTTATTTAGCCTTCAAAATTCAGTTTACGATGAAAAAACTTATTTGATATCGATACAAGGAAATCAAAATTTGACTTACATCCATTCAATTTTCTTTCAGTTTACGGTTTCGCTTTAACTGGAAACAACTATTGCTTTTTAGTCTTTCGTGCCAACGTGCAAAGAATCTGAGCTCCAGGACCATGGATTAGTTTTAAAGCTTTCATTATACCCGAGCAACGCTAGGCTATACTTAATAATTTTAAAAAATGTTTAATTTCTTCAGACACGTTCGAAATTTTGCTAAAGATCTTGTTTTGATTTTAGTTAGCGAGTAAACAAATTGTTACGAGAGTTTACAATGTAAGACGTAATATGGCATAACTCAGTTTTATCCCGAAACAAACACATTAATTTTGAAATTACTGGAAAAATCAAAATAATTGTCAGATTTAATGAAACTTTCAGGACTTATTCACAAATAAATGAAATCATTTTTTAAATTATTACTTTTTACAATTCTTGGTACATATATATATATATATATATATATATATATATACATATATATATATTGGTATAACTTGGTATATATATATATATATATATATATATATATATATATATATACTTATACAGGACTTATTCACAAATAAATGAAATCATTTTTTAAATTATTACTTTTTACAATTCTTGGTATATATATATATATATTGGTATAACTTGGTATATATATATATATATATATATATACATATATATATATATACCAAGATACCATGGTATATTACATGTTACCCCCGCTCCACGTAAATCCATATAATTTTAAAAAATGAAATTTTGTTGTGAAAAATTATTAGTTAAACACAGGACACGTTAGGAATTGTAAATCAATTATTATTATTTTTTTTTTCAAACATTTTGCCTTTATTCCGGAAAATCTTCTCCTAATAGTAAAATAAAAAATGCAACAACACTATGACATTATTTAATTTAATAAGCTTTTTAATTGCTTTAATAAATAATATATAGTAATTACATCATAGCCTGAAGAGAAAAAAATTCTATCAATAATGAAATATTCATTTTTTTTTTAAGTAATTCATAAAATTTCAAAAATATTTTAAGAATACTTCAAAGATTCGTTGTGATTAGTTAATAAACTTCTTCAGTGAAGATTATATTTCCTAATAGAAAATTGATAAGTTTAAAACAAATTGTAGTGTCTTCGTATTTTCATTTATTTATTTATTTATTTTTGTATACTTGAAGTTTTTTTCTTTATATGATAATTTTTATATATACATTAAAAGGTCATGTGTTTCAGTGTTTCTTCCCCTTACAGGAACAAATTTGTACAATTATGTCACTTGTCATCGCTATGCATTTATCTTATCTCGCATATCAACTGATTTGAAAAGACGGTGGAAAGCATTTAAATAGTTCAACTCTATATAAATATATATATAGAGAGAGAGAGAGATAGATAGATAGATAGATTACTCTGTTCATTATCTATCTATCTATCTATCTATCTATCTATCTATCTATCTATCTATCTATCTATCTATGCCAGGCTGTTCATTATCTATCTATCTATCTATCTATCTATCTATCTATCTATCTATCTATCTATCTATCTATCTATCTATCTATCTATCTATATGCCAGGCTGTTCATTATCTATCTATCTATCTATCTATCTATCTATCTATCTATCTATCTATCTATCTATCTATCTATCTATGCCAGTATGTTCTTTATCTATCTATCATCATCTATCTATCTATCTATCTATCTATCTATCTATCTATCTATGCCAGTATGTTCTTTATCTATCTATCTATCTATCTATCTATCTATCTATCTATGCCAGTCTATTATCTATCTATCTATCTATCTATCTATCTATCTATCTATCTATCTATCTATCTATCTATCTATAGATAGATAGATAGATAGATAGATAGATAGATAGATAGATAGATATGAATAGCGTCTTCCTTGGATCTTGAACAAAATATGATACACACAAGAAGAAAGAGATAAAGAGGCTCTCACAGATACACACACACAATTTTTCTCTCGCCTTTTTTACTTTTCCCCTCACCTTTACCTCGCTTTTTTCTCCCTCATTTTCCTCTTTTGCCCATTTTCCCCCTTCTCTGTCGGAATAGTTATTAAATTAAGACGCGTCAAGCATGCCTATATTAATGAAAGAATTATGTACATGCTTGCCTTTTGCCATTGCTAACAATATTGATTAGGCTTTGAAAAGTCGGAAAATTGAACTGTGTTTAAGAAACTGTTTTATTCTAAATTTCAAGCTATAAGTAATACTTGTATAAATCAGATTAATTGAACATGAAATTTGCTAATTTCCCCATAAATAATGTCACAGATGTATAATTTATTTTTGAAAGATTTTTAAAACCGAGAATTAACTTTTGCTTAGAAATGTGTCGATCGCTCAAAAATGGCCAAAAAATTGAAAGATTAAAAAATAAGTTTGAAAAGTTTAAATTCCAATCAATATATTTTCTGTTTGAAATACACCAGAGTATTTTGCTGACTCGAAATAGTAAATTTAATCCTTTAGATTTCAAGTAGAACTAAAATAAAAGTTTCAAGAAAATGTTTTCATTTTTAAAATTTTAATTTAAAAGTTAATTAATGCAAATGGGTGGAGGTACCTAAATTAGTATCTTTTTCTACTATTTTTGACCCAGATTCAAACATTCTTTTCTTTCTTTTTTCTTTCTCTTTCTTTCAGCTCTTTATTCTCTTTTTCTTCTCTTCTTTCTTTTTTTCTTGATCCCCTGCCCTTCTGTCACTTGTTTTCACCCTCTCTACTTCCTCTTCTCCCCTTTCTCTTACTCTCTTCCCGCTCATAACGGCTATTATATTAAGACGCGCCAAAATGTCCAAGAAATTAAAGAAATTGCTTTTATGCTTTCCTTTTGCCATTGCTAAAAATAATGATTAGGTTTTAACAAATAAACCTAACCTTTAATTTTCCACGTTACCTTCTGAATAACTTAAAGTTATTCATATCGACATATAACTTTTTTACGCACATAATTTCTCTCCTTCTTTCCTTTCTTTCTTTCTTTCTTTCCTTCCTTTCTTTCTTTCCTTCTTTTTTCAACTCGCATGCTTTCTTTTTTTCTTTTCTTTCTTTCTTTTTTCCTTTTTTCTACGATCATTCTTTCTTTTCTTTCTTTCTTTGTCTTTTACGCTTATTTTTGCTTGCGGCCATATCACGTTGAATACACCGGTTCTCACTCAATCACCGAAGTTAAGCAACGTTGATCCGGGTCAGTACTTAGATGGGTAACCGCTTGGGAATACCAGGTGCTGTAAGATTTTATTTATTTATTTTTTTTTTTTTTTTTTTGTCGGATGTGCGTTCTTACGGCCATATCACGTTGAATACACCGGTTCTCACTCCAATCACCGAAGTTAAGCAACGTTGAGCCGGGTCAGTACTTAGATGGGTAACCGCTTGGGAATACCAGGTGCTGTAAGATTTTATTTATTTATTTATTTTTTTTTTTTTTTTTGTCGGATGTGCGTTCTTACGGCCATATCACGTTGAATACACCGGTTCTCGCTCGATCACCGAAGTTAAGCAACGTTGAGCCGGGTCAGTACTTAGATGGGTGACCGCTTGGGAATACCAGGTGCAGTAAGCATTTAGTAACTGATGTGCGTTGTGGTGCAGTAGAAAGTGAAAAGAAAATCGGTGAGCCGAGTTCGAATTCCAGTTGAATACCCTGCATTCACTTAATCACTGGTACCCTCGTGAAAGGTATTAATCCGTCCCTTCCCTCCAGTTATGGGTTAAATAACAATGGTAGGGGACTTGCGGACCCTGCCCTTAAAAACAAATCCCAATGAATCTTGATACTCGAAAAGAAAAATGTATTACTAGACACAAAACTTATATAAAAACAACAATAAATTGTTGAAAGAAAAAAGGTATTACCAGCAATAAATAAATAAAAATTGAGTTGGCAATAAATGACCCGCCGAGGTGTTGATATGCCATAAAGCAAAAACAACCAACAATTATTCTTATATTTGTTATTACTCTTTCTTTCTTTCTTTCTTTCTTTTTAAGCTCATTCAGTCTTTCATTTTCCTTCCTTCATTTCTTTCCTTATTCTTGCTTTCTTTACACACTCTTTCTTTCTTTCTCTTTTCTTTCTATGCACATTTTCTCTTTCTATTTTGTTTTTTTACAATCACGCTGATATTTCTTATTTTTCTTTCTTTATTTCTTTCTTTTTAAGCATAGTACTTCTTTCTTTCCTCTCGCGTTCTTTCTTTCTTTCTTTCTTTCTTGCCTTGTCTGGTCTCCTGTCTGTTTGTAGCCTTGCATCATCTGGTCGCTCGTCTGTTTAAATAGCATTGCCTCGTCTGGTCGCTGGTCTGTTTGTAGTCTTGCTTCATCTGGTCGCTCGTCTGTTTAAATAGCATTGCCTCGTCTGGTCGCTGGTCTGTTTGTAGTCTTGCTTCATCTGGTCGCTCGTCTGTTTAAATAGCATTGCCTCATCTGGTCGCTGGTCTGTTTGTAGTCTTGCTTCATCTGGTCGCTCGTCTGTTTAAATAGCATTGGTCGCTGGTCTGTTTGTAGTCTTGCTTCATCTGGTCGCTCGTCTTTTAAATAGCATTGCCTCGTCTGGTCACTGGTCTGTTTGTAGCCTTGCTTCATCTAGTCGCTCGTCTGTTTAAATAGCATTGCCTCGTCTGGTCACTGGTCTGTTTGTAGCCTTGCTTCATCTGGTCGCTCGTCTGTTTAAATAGCATTGCCTCGTCTGGTCGCTGGTCTGTTTTTTATAGGCTTACCTCATCTGGTCGTTGGTCTATTTATACAGCTTTGCTTCAACTGGTCACTGGTCTATTTATACAGCCTTACCTTATCTGGTCGCTGGTCTATTTATACAGCCTTGAATTATCTTGGTCGCCGGTCTGTTTATAATAGGCTTACCTCATCTGGTCGTTGGTCTACTTATACAGCCTTGCTTCATCTGTTCGCTCGTCTATTTAAATAGCATTGCCTCATATGGTCACTGGTTTTTTTTATAGCTTTGCGGCATCTGGTCGCTACTTTGCTTATAATTTTGCCTTATACTGTCGCTGGTGTGTTTATAACCTTGCCTAATCTTATCTTTTGTCAGTTCACCCCACCCCCGTAAGGTTGTTTGTTTTCATTTGGCCTCTTTTGTGTTTCCCTCACTATAATCTCTTCACTGGGTAGTATTAGTTAATTTGTTTCGGCCATGTTTTTTCTGTTGTTTCCCTATCTTCCCTAAGTGTTGCGAAGTCTTCATAACAGAGGAAACTTATCGTCTCAACGATTTCATTCCAAAACATAACAGATTCCTATATTTATATTGTGTAGTAGTTTTCGCACTGAAAGTTATAATCGTCTTATGTCGGTTGCTAATTGACTTAATGCGCCCAAAATGTTAGAAACTTGGTAATTTTCCACTGGAAGCTGACCCGTTAGTATTCGGTTAACCGCCGACTAATATCAACTGCCTTAGTCCAACTATGTCCAAACTGGAACTAACTAATAATTCTACTGAACTCTAACAGAACTCTAAAGAACTCTCTAGAACTTCTAAGAACTCCCAAGAACTTCCCAAGGACTTCTCGAGGTAACTTCCTGTTAACTCTTATTAATGTAGAGTCCATTATCTGAGGAATAGGTGTGTTTCACCAAAACAATTTACTTTCAAAATCAGATATTATTGGAAGCCTTCATTCTTCAAATCATCTTCTTCTATGTGCCTTGTCCCTTCAGGACGTAGGCGATCGTGGTTTTTCATGTCTCTCTATCCTTGGTGGCTCTTAGCACGCTTTCTCCTGTTGCACCACGCAACCCTCGTTCTGTCATCCACCTGCTCAGTCCCTTCAAACATGTTATCCGCTGTCTTTCTCCTATCTATTTTTCTCTCTATCTGACCTGTTAGTATCAGGTTCTCCAAGCCCCCTTTCCTCATTACATGTACCCGGATCCTTAGCTGTCTCTATTAATGCTCACTATTAATTTCCTTTTCGTCTCCATCCTTTCCAAAACCTCATCATTGCTCACATGCTCGATCCATGATATCCGCAGTATCCTTCTGTAGAACCACATTTCAGTTGCTTCAAGTTTTTCCTTCATCTTCGAAGATATTTTCCAAGATTCACTGCCATATTGAAGAATTGACATCACATAGCAATCCAGTACTCACCTCTTTGTTTCTAGTGAAATTGTCCTGTTTCTTAATACTTTGCTCAGATCCTGGAATGCATCCTTGTGATTTTGGATCTCAGGAATATAAATGCATAGAAACTGCCGAGATCACAAAGTGAGGGGTCAGTTTATATATTGATTGTAATATGGAATTCATCCCTCACTTTATATCAAGTATGCTTCTGTAGAACCACATTTCGGTTGTTTCAAGTCTTTTCTTCATCTTTGATGATATTTTCCAGCATTCACTGCCATATTGAAGAACGGACATCACATAGCAATCCAGTACTCTCTTCTTTGTTTCTAACGAAATTTTCCTGTTTCTTAATACTTTACTCAGCTCCTGGAATGCATCCTTGTGCTTTTGGATTCTCAGGAACATAAATGTATAGAAACTGTTGTGGCCACAAAGTGAGGGCTCAGTTTATATATTGATTGTAATATGAAATTGATCCCCCACTTTATGTCCAGTATACTTCTGTAGAACCACATTTCAGTTGTTTCAAGTTTTTCTTTCATCTTTGATGATATTGTCCAGCATTGACTGCCATATTGAAGAACTGACATCATATCGCAATCCAGTACTCTCTTCTTTGTTTCTAGCGAAATTTTCCTGTTTCTTAATATTTTACTCAGCTTCTGGAATGCATCCTTCACCATACCAATTCGACTTTGGATCTCTGTGTCGCACTTTAGAACAATTCCCATGTATTTAAATCTTTGTACCTGCTTCATTTTAGTATCCCCAACCTGTATTTGGCATTTTGGGTTGCTGTTTCTACTGACGACCATGCATTCATTTTTCTTGCAGTTTATTTCTAGTCATTTTTTTGTCACTCTCTTCAGCTACCTTCTGTAGGGGGTCTTTCTTTTCTGTGTCGGCTATCAGCACTGTATCATCTGCGTACCTTATGTTATTCAAACTGTGGCTTTCGATTACAAATCTTGGCATAACATCTAAGAAAAAAAATTGCATGTTCCAAGAACTCCTGTCTCTTCCTGATGCTCAGTCTTAATTTCATTTTCGTTTCCATCTCTTCAAAAACCTCATCATTGCTCACGTGCTGGGTCCATGATATCCACAACATCCTTCTGTAGAGCCTCATTTCAATTGCTTCAAGTTTTTCCTTCATCTTTCTTCCCGTAAATTTTTGGATAAATGCTTAGAACCTGGGGTAACAATCGAAGATTTAGAGCAAGAAGAAAATTATACGTCCCTCAGGGTTAATTTATGGTGAATTATTTCACCATAAAATGAAATGAATATTGCGAAAAGAGTACTATAAAAGGGTTTAACAGATACTAAGTACTGAATTGAATTTTCAAAAGAGAATTATGACCATTAATAGCCTCGCATTATCACTGGTTCAATATAGTTTCTACAACTTGAACTGGATTCTAGATGACATCAAACGAATGAATTCTAAAACAAGAAAGCTTCTTTTTAAGCATAACATACGAGGGTCATTCAATAGATAAGGTGGATTTTTCGGTATAAGGACTTCTACGAGGGTCATTCAATAAATATGGTGAATTTTTCGGTATAAGGACTTCTACGAGGGTCATTCCATAAATAAGGTGAATTTTTCGGTATAAGGACTTCTACGAGGGCCATTCAATAAATATGGTGAATTTTTTTCGGTATAAGGACTTCTCTTTTCCAATCTTTTTACTCTTACGTAGCCCCCTGCACATCAGTGGCGTTATCGACTTGCTTGGGGTGATATGATTAAAAAGAAAAAACAAACAAAAAAAAACTGTATTTGGCATTTTGGTTTGCTCTTTCTACTGACGACCATGCATTCATTTTGTTGCAGTTTATTTCTAGTCATTTTTTTGTCACTCTCTTCAGCTACCTTCTGTAGGGGGTCTTTCTTTTCTGTGTCGGCTATCAGCACTGTATCATCTGCGTACCTTATGTTATTCAAACTGTGGCCTCCGATTACAAATCATGGCATAGCATCTAAGGTCCTCAGAGTAGTCTCGCTGTACAAGTTGAATAGATCCGGTGAAAAGACCATCCTTGTCTTACGCCTCTTTCTATCTTGGAATACTTAATATAAAATTTTTTATTTAAGATCATCCCTTTTCCCGTTTTTCAGTGAAGATTATATTGAATCAATTTCTTAGGTTTACTGCTCGAAAAGTTAGTACGTGGTGCTGTTCTAGACCCTATCGCTAAAACCAATCAATTAATAATGTTTTTCTTTTTCTCATTCTTTCACATTCAGTAACCCTTAAATGCAATGTCAATCGTTATCTTCTGTCTTCTGAATTCCTCTTCTTTTATTGTTCTCTCTCCTTAATAATGTTTTTCTTTTTCTTATTCTTTCACACTCAGTAACCCTTAAATGCAATGTCAATCGTTATCTTCTGTCTTCTGAATTCCTCTTCTTTTATTGTTCTCTCTCCTTAATAATGTTTTTCTTTTTTTCATTCTTTCACACTCAGTAACCCTTAAATGCAATGTCAATCGTTGTCTTCTGTCTTCTTAATTCCTCTTCTTTTATTGCTCTCTCTCCTTAAAAATGTTTTTCTTTTTCTCATTCTTTCACACTCAGTAACCCTTAAATGCAATGTCAATCGTTATCTTCTGTCTTCTTAATTCATCTTCTTTTATTGTTCTCTCTCCTTAATAATGTTTTTCTTTTTCTCATTCTTTCACACTCAGTAACCCTTAAATGCAATGTCAATCGCTAACTTCTGTCTTTTTAACCCCTTTTTTATTGGTCTCTGACTCTCTCTTTTCTTAATAATATATTTTTTCTTTTATTCGTATTCTTTCACATTCAGTACACCTCTGAAGTTTTAGTGGCTTTAATGCCTTGATTGGAGTAAATTGGTACGTTCTTTATAATAAGTATGTCGTCAATACTTCCAGCTCAACTCAAGGCAGCAAGAATCAACATTGAGATAGGTGTGTGTGTGTGTGTGTGTGTGTGTGTGTGTGTGTGTGTGTGTGTGTGTGTGTGTGTGTGTGTGAAATTTCAGTCACTGTGGGAAAGTCATTAACCCTAGCCAGGACGAAAGCTCATATGTCCAAACATCTGCATATTGCAGCAAAAGAAAGAAAGCGGAAAATCCTCTTCTTTCTTTTATAGTCCTTAAACAGCGCCATATAACAGCGTCTTAGCAGACCAAGTGGGGGTAATCGCTATAAGCAACCTCGTGTGATTGTAGTCGTCTATTTTAAGGGCTGGTCCTTGACGAAATCTGCTATGTGCCACCGATTGCTTACCAAGGCATAACTTAAATGACATTCTCTTCTTTCTTTTTCTTCTCTCTCATTGTTTTCATCACTGGTTTATCTTTTGCTTTTTTCTTTCTCTCTTTTTTGTCTCGTCTTTTTTCTTTCTTTTCCCCCTCGCTCTAACATCGCTTTTTTTCTCTTTCTCTCTTCTTCTCGTTTTTCTCGTGCCTTCTTTCCGCTCGAAACGGCTATTAAATTAAGACGCGTCAAGGAGGCCTAAACAGAAAGAAATTACTTTTATATTTGACTTTTGCTATTCTTAACAATAATTATTAGGTTTTGACAAATAAACCTAACCTTTAATTTTATCAGCTATACTGAACATTATTTTTACCGACAGATAACTTTATTTCTACTCACATTCTTTCTTTCTTTCTTTCTTTCTTTCTTTCTTTCTTCTTTTCTTTCTTTTTTCTGCAGAAATTTTTTCTTTCATTTTCTTTCTTTTCTTTGCGTACTTTTTTCTTTCTTTTGTCTTTCATTTTTTCTGGTACATTATTTTTTGGTGCATTCTTTTTTTCTGGGTACATTCATTCTTTTCTCTGGGTACATTCTTCTTTCTGGTACATTTTTTTTATTCTGGTACATTTTTTTTTTCTGGGTAAATCCTTTCTTTTTTTCTGGTACATTCTTTTTTTCTGGGCATATTTTTTCTTTTTTCTGGTACATTCTTTTTTTGGTGCATTCTTTTTTTCAGGGTACATTCATTCTTTTTTCTGGGTACATTCTTCTTTCTGGTACATTTTTTCTTTATTCTGGTACATTTTCCTTTCTGGGTAAATCCTTCTTTTTTCTGGTACATACTTTTTTCTGGGTACATTCTTTCTTTTTTCTGAATACATACGTACCTTTTTCTGTGCACATTGTTTTTTTCTGTTTACATTCTTTCTTTTTTCTGGTACATTCTTTCTTTTGTATGGTACATTTTTTTCTTTTTTCTGGGTACGTTCTTTCTTTTTTCTGGTACATTCTTTCTGTTTTCTAGGTATATTCTTTCTTTTTTTGGATACATTCTTTTTTTCTGGGTAGTTTCTTTTTTTCTTTGTTTGTCTTTTGCAGTTACCTTATATTTCTTATCATTCAAGCACAGTCAGTCAGTTTAGGTGCCATACGTGATACACGCTTGGGCGATCATGTCTCGAAAGAGACATGACTGGGCAGAAGATTATCCCGCAGTAGGTTGCCATTGCTTTCTGCGGTAGACTGGTTGCCGACCAAGACTATAGAACCCAATCTGTCCTGCTATTTAACCCATAACTGGAAGGAAGAGACGGATTAATACCTTTCCCAAGGATATTTGCGCGTAAGTGAATACAATGGATTCAACTGGGATTCGAACTCGGCTCTCTGGTTTCTCGTTCCGAGCCGATATCCACTGTACCACAACGCACATCCTATTCAACCACAACAGTGGCTTAATATATTCTTAAGTACTTCATTGAGTCAATCTAGGCAGCTTTCAATCTTCACCACTAATTCAGTTCGCAACCAAATTTGAATCAGTTTACAGAGTTAGATAGGACACCTCTTTAGCTAGATTTTGAAAAAAAAGTGTTTGAATTTTGGTTTAGTACAAAAAAGTTACATCAAAATATATGAAGTCCAAAAAGGGAGACGAACTACATAAGTACATAAGTGAGTGACTAACACTTCTAATAATAAGTCTTACTCTTTATGACTTTTTTCTGTTTCATATTTTTGCATGGTGTTTTCAAATTTTGAATTCTGATTATAGCTTTTATCATTTTTGTCAATCAAACTTTGCTTATCACTTATCATTTTATCAGAATTGATTATCAGAATCAATTATAAACTAGCAGTATAGCCCGGCGTTGCTTGGGTGCAATGAAAGCTTTAAAACTAATCCATGATCCTGGAGCTCAAACTCAGCCTAAAGAATATTTGAAATAATAAAATAATTGCGACAATTTACCAATCGCACCTAATATATATATATATATATATATATATATATATAATAGCAGTATAGCCCGGCGTTGCTTGGGTGTAATGAAAGCTTTAAAACTAATCCATGGTCCTGGAGCTCAGACTCAGCCCGAAAAATATTTGTGTGAAGTTTGGTGAGAATCGGATAAAAATTGTGGATTTGTATAAAGGACATACAGACAGATAAACAAACACACACATGTTGCCGTTTATATATATATATATATATTATCGATTTTCTGCACTATTGTAAGAACTGCAACCTTGAAACTTCTGAATATCGTTTCTTATGTCTTTGTCTATGAGTGTATCAAATTTGATTAAAATCGGACCACTCCTTCCTTCTATAACCCTATTTTTTCGATTATCGATTTTCGGTATTTATCGGTGGTACCTCGACACTAACCTAGCTAAAAACACTCGCAGACGCTTATAGTACAACAGTGTATATTTTCAAGAAAATCGGTGCAGCCGTTTCGGAGTCTATAGTTAACGGACACACACACACACAGACACACACGCAGACAAAGTTATATTTATAAATAAGTTTAAATATTGTATGTGTCAGGATGTGAGTTGTGGATTCGGAATGATATATCGTGGAGCCGAGTTCGAATTCCAGTTGAATTCCTTGCATTTACTTACGCACCAATACCATTACCAAAGGTATTAATCCGTTTCTTCCCTCCAGTTGTAGGTTAAATAATAGGACAGGTTGGGTTCTAGAGCCTTGGCTGGCAACCAGTCTACCGCAGAAAACAATGGCAACATTCTGCGGGATAATCTTCTGCCTAGTCAGACATGTCACTTTCTAGACATAATCCCCCAAAGCGTGTATCATATATGAAACTTAACTGACTGACTGAATATAATAGAAACATGATTAAGATTCTTACTGGGCATAAAGTGGGGGATCGGTTTTTTATTGCTATGAAGTAATAAACTAATCCCCCACTAATTACTGCTTAATAATATAATATATATCTCCTCTCTAGCTATGTCAAATAACAGGACAGATTGGGTTCTTGGTCGGCAACCACTCTACTGCAGAAAGTAATGGCAACCTACTGCAGGATAATCTTCTGCCCAGTCAGACATGTTTCTTTCGAGACATGATCTCCCAAATAGCACTTAACTGACTGATTATATGTTTCTATACCTAGATTTATTTTTATTGTTAAATGTTTGTGTTTCAGTAGATATGTTTTATTTGTTTATTTTTTATTGTTTCTTATATGTACTTATCGTTGAGTAGAGAGTTAATTTTATCTACCTATGTATTTTTCATAACCGACAATCCCACCTCCCTTGTCAGAGTGACTGATGAGGGTGTCCTTATTTCTGGTTAGGATTGATCGGGTATTTAGGTGTTTCATTCGTAATGTATCGGGATGTCCGGAAAACTTCATGTTGATTTTTAAGCGAAATTAAAACACAAAAAACAACAATTATGCCATTAAATATTTATTCCATTAAGTATGAACCATTTTCTTGCACAAGTTTTCACTATTATGGCTTCAACTTAAAGATTCTGTCTTCCAAGAATTTCGGTTGATTCTCGATCAAGAACTCATTAAGGTGTCTTTTGTCTTTTTTTTTGTGTGTGTGTGTATGTGTGTGTGTGTGTGTATGTGTGTGTGTGGGCGCGCGCGCGTCTGTGTGTGTCACACAAAAAATTGAAATTTTTACCGTTGTGATTATTTTCAAGGATCTTAATAAATTAAAACTCCGAAGGTCTGGTGAGATGTGCGTTATGGTGCAGTGGATATCGACTCGGAACAACAAAATCGGGGAGCTGAGTTCGAACTTCAGTTAAATTCCTTGCATTCACTTACGCACCAATGCCATTAGGAAAGGTATTAATCAGTCTCTTCCCTCCAGTAATGGGTTAAATAATAGGGCAGATTGCGTTCTATAGCCTTGGCTGGTAACCAGTCTAGCGCAGAAAATAATGGCAACCTACTGCGGGATAATCTTCTGCCCAGTCAATCATGTCTCTTCGCGACGTGATCGCCCGAAGCATATATCACGTATGGCACATAACTGACTGACTGAATATAATAACCGAAGACATTAAGGCTTCTACTGGTCATAAAGTGGGGGATCGGTTTTCTATTGTTATGAAGTAATAAATTGATCCCCCACTAATTAATATTTAATGAATGTCTGGTGAATATGGCGGGTGAAGTAACACATCCCAGCCAAGCTTTCAACAACTTTAGCCGGGTGGTCAAAGAAACGTGAAGTTTGATAGGAAACATCCCCTTTCCTGTTCAACAATTGTGGGCAATTTCTATGAATTTCTGTCTTTAATTCGTAATTATCAGCAGTGTTTTCCCGAATCAATTGACTAGCTACTTAGCAGATGTCCACTGTACAGAATTTCTTTCCAGTCTAACTTGACGCACTTTCTTAGAATGAAGACTAGCTTTTGGTTTGGATAAAGTTGGCTCATGTCGCTGATTACAAATAGACTTTATTTACAAATCGAAAATTGAAAAGCTTAATACAAATCATTTAGAATTAAGATTTTAAAAATAATTTCTAATTTTTTAAAATGTTAAATTGCACATTTTCTTTTACTTTAACACTATGGTCCCCACGAGTCAAATCCTGGTCGTCACGGGACCAGCTTTAAACTTCTGGCTCAACAGGTTCTGATTCTTGTCACGTCGGCACCACATTTAACACGCTCGCCCTCGGGCTATTCCCACAGGTCAAAGCGCACCAGACCTAACTCTTCCACTCTGATCCCTTAACCTTCGGCGTCTTCTTCTTCGGGTTGAGGTGTCTATTTGGTCTTAACCGATCTCAGGGGGTTAGCCGTGAGTCCCTGAACATCCGTAGGTCAGTCAACCGGTTCACGGGTTTAAATCTGCTTCCTGCCCAGATCCAGAATGCAGACGAGTTGTTCGTTCGCGGTCGACAGAAGATGTAAACACGGCTAGGGGAGCCGGTGTTAAACATTTAGAATACAGTAAAAAGAAATAGAAAAAAATAACGTCCGTAGAAAGCCGAACAAACAACTGTTCGATGGTTGCACTGTTAGTGTCTTTTATATACAAGAAAAGAATAGAAAAAAGAAAAAGGCTACAGAAAGTAAAAGTGTCTAGTATAACAACTCACACACTAGAGTCTAGACATAGAGAGAGAATGTGTATGGTTCACTTGTTGTTAAATCGTCTCAGAAGATATATATAACTCTATTCAACAATGCTCTTTTGACGGAATCAGTTCTCAAATAAAACGCTTGGACCACGGTATCTTGCAAAGATGCTGGTACAAACGACGGATGACGCAATTCTGATATTACCGGGCTGGTAACGTACATCAAGTTTCATATATTCAGCGGTTTTTCACTGCGACTGCTACGACGATATCTCTCATAGTCCTTGGGCGCCTATCAAATTTCAACAATCCGCAACAAATTCGTTGCAATGCTTAAACTTTTCAAATCATAAATCTTGTCGGGAACTATTCAATCCGACCTCTTCACAAAACATCAGTTTCATATAATCATTTCATAATCTTCTTTCTCTTCCTTGTTTTTTCGTCGTCACCGCACAAATATAATCCCCAACAAACCTCTGTTTGATAAAACAGAACCAAATACAAGTAAAATCTAAACTTATTTCTAAAGGGAACTTTGTCAGTGTGTGTGTGTGTGTGTGTGTGTGTGTGTGTGTGTGTGTGTGTGTGTGTCCGTTACCTATTGTATGTCTATTTTTTCAGCCCTTTTATTTTAGTTTTTACTTCGGGTTTGGCTCTAAGTAGGTATAATTGTAGTTCCTAGTCTCAGCCATGATGCCATTTACTCAGAGGACTTATTTCGCCTTCAAAATTCAGTTTACGACGAAAAAAACTTATTTGATATCGATACCAGGAAATCAAAATTTGACTTACATCCATTCATTTTTCTTTCAGTCTACGGTTTTGCTTTAACTGGAAACAACTATTGCTTTTTAGTCTTTCGTGCCAACGTCCAAAGTGTCTGAGCTCCAGGACCATGGATTAGTTTTAAAGCTTTCATTACACCCGAGCAACGCCGGGGTATACTGCTAGTATATGAATAATCTAGAAGAATGATATTACAATAATCCAGAATAAAGATATTAGAATAATCCAGATCCTTTACTAAGAAGAAACCACTAGTATATCGAGAGAAACTGATTTCAGGTCATATACAAAACTAGAAATGATTGTAAAACAAGGATATGTCTTCTCACCGGACTTATTCAATCTATACAGCAAGGCGATACAGAGAATTAGAAGTTATATCAGAACTCATTATTGACGGCCACTCTCTTACCATCATTAGGTATTCAGATGACACAGTCTTGCGAAGTGATATAGATAGGAAATTACAAGAACTCCGATAGAAGGTAACAAAGGAAAGGGAGATGAAAGGACTAACTATCAACTGTTAGAAGCCAGAATGAATAGTTTTTAACAAAATAAATAGCCCGATATGGAAATTAACAGTTGGAGGTACTAAAATTAAACCAGTGCTAAAATTTAAACATATAGAAAGTGGTTTACCGGAGAATGCAAAATGCGACACGGAAATATGAAAGCTCATTGGGATAGCGAAAAATGTCTTCCAAGAAGTTAAGCAAAGTATTAATATACGAGAAAATTTCGTTAGAAACAAAGAAAAGAATACTAAACTGCTATGTACTATGGCGTTCGCTTGTCTAGGTCAACTGCTGATGTACTGACGATAATTGTGGAAAGAGTCTTTTTTTTTTTAATCATATCACCCCGAGCAAGGCGATAACGCTATTGGTGCGCAGGGGGCTACGTAAGAGTGAAAAGATTGGAAAAGAGAAAGCCGGAAACCACATCCTAAACAGGGAAAAAGGGATGAGCCTCTACACCTGTTCAATAGATGTGGGTGGACTGTGAACCAGGCGATAGTTTAGTCTACATCTATCTATCTATCTATCTATCTATCTATCTATCTATCTATCTATCTATCTATCTATCTATCTCAGTCTGCTCATATCTATCTATCTATCTATCTATCTATCTATCTATCTATCTATCTATCTATCTATCTCAGCCTCTTCACCTGTTCAACAGACGTAGGTGGAGTGTGAACCGGGCGATAATTTAGTCTATCTACTCCAATTAATCTATCAATATTTAGATAAGAATGACGAGGCTCGGGCTATTGCTTTGGATATCTCGAAAGATTTCGACTGGGTTTGACATACACACTTCTTGATAAGTTGAAAAATTACTGTTTTCCAAGACAATTTTTGTATTGATCCAGTCATACTTATCAAATCGTGAAATTAAAGTTATCATTAATGGCCAATCCTCTAGATCCTTTTGTACGAAACCAGGTGTCAACCAGGGTTCTGTTATTGGTCCTACTTTTTTAATTTTCAATAACAACCTTGCCTCTGGTATAATCTATCAGCTTTGTATCTATGCTGATGACACAACCATTTGTTACTGTTGCGAAATTAAGTCTGATCTGGTTAATCAAGTCAAATGGGCGGCTGATGTCAAAGACGGGCTTCAGTCTGGTGTTAAATTGGCCAAAGATGGCTTGTTAATTTTAGCGTATTCAAAACTAAAACTGCTCGTTATTAATTATCTGAGTGACCAAATTCTGTTTTGCAGGAGCATGGCTGATGCTAACCTGCGGAAAAGTGTCTGTTTGCGCAAGGGCGATTATGGAACTCTGAAAGTGGGTGGGGGACATGGGAGCCGCGAATTTTCCGAGAAGGAGGAGGCAATCCCAAGCAGTATCTGGGAAAGAGTTCCGATTGTCTTAAGTAGATTAGAGAAAATTACTGCCCAATTCTTACACTGGGCCATAAATCACTGACTGCCTATGTATCTATAAATCAATTTGGAGACACTGTTTCTAATTAACGTCTTCCTTCCGATATGAAAATATTACTATTAAATCTCTGTCTCTCCCTGACAACATGTCTATTGCTATCTGGTTGTTTTATTTTGTTTTACTTTCAAACTGGTATTTGTATCTGCCCTTAAAATGCTAAATGGAATAGAAAATTTGTCTATACTTCTGAGATAATGTAGTATTTACAGTATTTACAAGATTCAGACTATTGTCCTCATATTTGTTGACAAATATGAGGACAATACGACGTTTAATAATAGATCATTCTATTTGTCTATATTTCTGAGATGAGTTATTTACAGTATTTACATTATTCGGACTATTGTTCTCATCTTTATTGCCATTTGTACGACGTTTAATAATAGATCATTGTATTTGTCTATATTTCTGAGATGAGGTAGTATTTACAGTATTTACATCATTCGGACTATTGACCTCATCTTTGTTGCCATTTGTACGATGTTTAATAATAGATCATTCTATTTGTCTATATTTCTGAGATGAGGTAGTATTTACAGTATTTACATTATTCAGACTATTGTCCTCATCTTTGTTGCCATTTGTACGACGTTTAATAATAGATCATTCTATTTGTCTATATTTCTCAGATGAGGTAGTATTTACAGTATTTACATTATTCGGACTATTGTCCTCATCTTTGTTGCCATTTATACGACGTTTAATAATAGATCATTCTATTTGTCTATATTTCTGAGATGAGGTAGTATTTACAGCATTTACTTTATTACTACCTACTACCTAGTAAATAAAAAAAACTCTATGATGGGTTTTCTCATGTCAGAGAGAAAGACAGACAGAGAGAGAAGGAGAGAGAGGAGGAGAGACAGTGACTGAGAGAGAGAGAGAGAGAGAGAGAGAGATTCTCAAACTGGAGGAAACTTCCCCCTGGGGAAAACTTGGAGGCTACCGGGGTGGGGGAAATAATTACACTATCTACTACCTACTAAACAAAAAAATCTCAGATGGATTTTCTCATGTTAGAGAGAGAGAGAGAGAGAGAGAGAGAGAGAGAGAGAGAGAGAGAGAGAGTTAGAGAGAGAGGAAGAGAGAGGAAGAGAGAGAGAGAGATTCCAGAAATGGGGGAAATTTACCCCCCGGGGGAACATTTGAAGCTATCTTTTGAGGGAAATAATTACACTACTTGCTACCTACTAAATAAAAAAAATCTCAGATGTATTTTCTTATGTCAGAGAGAGAGAGAGAGAGAGAGAGAGAGAGAGAGAGAGAGAGAGAGAGAGGGGGGGTTTTCTACTGTCCTCCAGATTACTCTTCTTTTGTTCTTGCTCCTGAGTAATATTTCTGTTTTCTAATTCTTCCACACCATGGAAACCATTTTGTCTTAATGGCTTTCTACTGTCCTCCAGATTACTCTTCTTTTGTTCTTGCTCCTGAGTAATGTTTCTGTTTTCTAATTCTTCCACACCGAAGAAACCATTTTGTCTTAGAGGTTTTCTACTGTCCTCCTGATTACACTTCTTTTGTTCTTGCTTTTTAGTAATGTTTCTGTTTTCTAATTCTTCGAAAGCCAGTAAAGCTTTGTGCCTCAGTGGCTTTACTGCCTTGCTTTGAGTGAACTAGATTAAAAATAAAATATCGAAACTTCTGTATGGCAGCATGAATGCTCTTCTACAGAAGTTTACTGAAAATACAAGGAGCTGGACATGGGAATAACAACAAAGTTTTAGAGAAAAAGGAAACAAATTTGATACTTATACTTAAAATCAAAAATACTCTCTTGTAATATCTAGGAAATATAAAAAAGAAAGAGGGCTTGGAAAATTCGACACTCACAGGATATTTGTCTATATTTCTAAGATGAGGTAGTATTTACAGTATTTACATCATTCGGACTATTTTCTTCATCTTTGTTGTCATTTGTACGACGTTAAGGAGGCATGGCCCAGTGGATATACACGCTGTTTAGTTCCTGACTTGACTCTTAAATTTGTGAGTTTAATACAAGGCTACAACAGGGTTAGAGGGAGATAACTCATGACTTCCAAAAGAGGCACTACCACGCCAGGAATGGAGTTCATATACCCCAGTGATTGTAATAAAAGGTTCCGTTCGAAATTCTTAGCGCCTGAAGTAGACCGTAACGTACAATGGCTGAAACGTCGTACAAATGGCGACAAAGATGAGGACAACAGTCCGAATAATATAAACTATCGGAACCTGTGGATAATTATAATTTCCTGGAAAAAGTTTATTTGTCATACTACAAATGATAGTAACGTATTCAAACATAATGATATTGGATAATAAAATAACGATAACGCACAGTGTACTTTTATTAAAATATCTATAAAAGTAATGTCCATAGAAGCTACTTTACTGTAATCTTATATGAAGCGGCGTATGCACAGACCATAACCAAAATACTGTACGCTATTTTGTGAGAGATTTTGAAAGAGAAAATTTTTTTTTTATTACTGAAAAATCATGGCTACTGTGACCGTTGTGAACAGAAAAAACCAACTGAGTAATAGCCAAGGGTGTAGAGGCCAGAAATTTCATTATTAGTTCGCAGGATACGACAACAAACGTACCTATTTTTACAATATTGTACAGTACACACACACACACACACACACACACACACACACATACACACACACACACACACAATTACTGCTAAAACCACCAGCTTAAGCTGCTACGGTAATGCTATAGGCTCTCTCCTCCTTCTCTCTCATTCTTTACTGCCCTTCCGTTTGGCAAAGGTGAGGGAAAGGCTGAGGAGAGTAGCATTTATAGATTATAAAAAGATAGAGGGGAAGGAAAAGCACGTGTAGAGAGTAAATGTAACGGACGGAGGAAGTAAGTAACTAAGGAAGGAACAAGCAGAATTATTAGATATATATATATATACTAGCAGTATAGCCTGACATTGCTCGGATGTAATGAAAGCTTTAAAACTAATCCATGGTCCCGAAGCTCAGACTCAGCGTAAAGAATATTTAAAATAATAAAATAATTGCGACAATTTACCAATCGCACCTAGTGTATGTATGTTTATATATATATATATATATATATATATATATATATATATATACACACACTAGCAGTATAGCCCGGCGTTGCTCGTGTATAATGAAGGCTTTAAAACTAATCCATGGTCCTGGAGCTCAGACACTTTGGACGTTGGCACGAAAGACTAAAAAGCAATAGTTGTTTCCAGTTAAAGCGAAACCGTAGACTGAAAGAAAAATGAATGGATGCAAGTCAAATTTTGATTTCCTGGTATCGATATCAAATAAGTTTTTTTCGTCGTAAACTGAAATTTGAAGGCTAAATAAGTCCTCTGAGTCAATGGTATCATGGCTGAGACTAAGAATTACAATTATACCTACTTAGAGCTAAACCCGATGCAGAAACTAAAATAAAAGGGCTGAAAAAATACATACATACAGGCAGATAAACAGACACACACACAAACATCTTGCCTTTTATATATATATATATATATATATATATACATATATATATTATCGATTTTCTGCACTATTGTAAGAACTGCAACCTTGAAACTTCTGAATATCGTTTCTCATGTCTTTGTCTATGAGTGTATGAAATTTGATTAAAATCGGACCACTCCTTTTATAACCCTATTTTTTCTATTATCGATTTTCGATATTGCTCGGAGGTACCTCGACACAAAACCTAGCTAAGAACACACGCAGACGCTTATAGTACAGTTGTGTAAATTTTCAAGAAAATCGGTTCAGCCGTTTCGGAGTCTATAGGTAATGGACACACACACACAGACACACACACACACACACACACACAGACAAAGCTTCGTTTATAAATTAGTTTAGATACTCACATGATATATTGAAGGCTACATGGACAGAGGAGAGTAGCAATCAATGAGTTTGTATAAATGATTAGCAAAAAGTAATTGGAGGAGATAGCAATAAAAATCATAATTTACTAAGAGCTACAGAGAAAAAGAAATTGTGGAGAGCCGTGATCGCTTGAAAAGACACTGCACGTCGATAAATTTAGTCTCGCAGCAATTTTAGAGATGGTTTTCTATGCGTAGTTTAGATGTGGCACAAGGCCGAAAGCAAAGAGCACCCCGGGAGCACTATTCAGCCGTAACTAATCTAGCGAGACAAGCTTGGTAACAATTACATCACGTTGAAGCGCCGTAGTGATTTAGCTTAGCTGTGGCACAAGGCCGAGACTAAGGAGCATCTAAGGAGATACGAACTCACTACGCAGTTGTAATTGATTTTGCAAAACAAGCATACTAACGATTACACCACATTGAAGCACTAAATAATATTCCAAGCGTAGCACAAGGCCGAATTTGTGGAGCACTCAGTGAGGATCGATCTCCCTCAGTCAGTTAGATGTCATACGTAATACACGTTCGGGCGATCAGAAGATTTTCCCGCAGTCGTTTGCCATTATTTTCCGCAGCCGACTGGCTGCCAACAAAAGCAATAAAACCCAATCTGTTTTGCTATTCAACTCATTGCTGGAGAGAGAAACGATGGACGTATGCTATTCCCAAAGGTATTTGCGCGTAAGTGAATGAAATTTATCTTGAATTCGATCACGGCTCTTAGAATTCCCGTTCTGAGTCGATATAAAAATCACCCTGGATAATGGCTAAAAGAATAACCCAAAACTTTTCCAATCTTCTCACTTTGTTTTTTTCCTTTTTTTTTTTTTCTCAATTGGAGTAGGTAGATCTATCTATCGCCCGGTTCACACTCCACCCACGTCTATTGAACAGGTTAAGAGGCTCATCCCTTGTTCCCTGTTTAAGATGTGGTTTCCGGCTTTCTTTTTTCCAATCTTCTCACTTTGTTTCTTTTCAATTGGAGTAGATAGACTGAACTATCGCCCGGTTCACACTCCACCCTCGTCTAATGAACAGGTTAAGAGACTCATCCTTTGTTTTCTGTTTAGGATGCGGTTTCCGGCTTTCTCTTTTCCAATCTTCTCACTTTGTTTTTTTCTTTTTTTTTCAATTGGAGTAGATAGATCTATCTATCGCCCGGTTCACCACCTCCACCCTCATCTATTGAACAGGTTAAGAGGCTCATCCATTGTTCCCTGTTTAGGATGTGGTTTCTAGCTTTCTCTTTTCCAATCTTTTCCCTATTACGTAGCCCCCTGCACATCAGTGGCGTTACCGCCTTGCTCGGGGTGATATGATTAAAAAAAATAAAAATAAAAATATCAACTGCACATCGATCTCACTCAGTCAGTTAGGCAGTTAAGTGCCACACATGATACACGCTTGGGCGATCATGTCTCGAAAGAGACATGACTGACGAGGCGGAAGATTATCCCGCAGAAGGTTGCCATTACTTTCTGCGGTAGACTGGTTGCCATCCAAGCCTATAGAACCCAATCTGTCCTGTTATTTGTCTCATAGCATGAGGGGGAAGAAATGTATTATATTATTAAGTAGTAATTAATGGGGGATCACTTTATTACTTCATAACAATAGAAAACCGATACCCCACTTTATGCCCAGTAGAAGCCTTATCATGTTTCTATTATATTCAGTCCGTCAGTTAAGTGCCATACGTGATACACGCTTTGAGCGATCCTGTCTTGAAAGAGACATGACTGACTGGGCAGAAGATTATCCCGCAGTAGGTTGCCATTACTTTCTCCGGTAGACTGGTTGCCAACCAAGGCTATAGAACCCAATCTGTCCTGTTATTTGTCTCATAGCATGAGGGGGAAGAAATGTATTATATTATTAAGTAGTAATTAATGGGGGATCAGTTTATTAGTTCATAACAATAGAAAACCGATACCCCACTTTATGCCCAGTAGAAGCCTTAATCATATTTCTATTATATTCAGTCCGTCAGTTAAGTGCCATACGTGAGACACGCTTGGGCGATCATGTCTCAAAAGAGACATGACTGACTGGGCAGAAGATTAACCCGCAGTAGGTTCCCAGTACTTTCTGTGGTAGACTGGTTGCCAGCCATGTCTATAGAACCCAATCTGTCCTGTTATTTAACCCATAACTGGAGGGAAGAGAACGATTAATATCTTTTCCAAGGGTATTTGCGCGTAAGTGAATGCAATGAATTCAGTTGGATATCCCACAGTAGATTGCCATTACTTTCTGCGGTAGACTGGATGCCAACCAAGGCTATAGAACCCAATCTGTCCTGTTATTTAACCCATAACTGGAGGGAAGAGAAGGATTAATATCTGCGTATAAGTGAATGCAAGAAATTCAACTCACTACTCAGTATCAGTTAGTCAGTTAAGTGCCATACGTGATACACGCTTGGGCGATCATGTCTCGAAAGAAACATGACTGACTGGGCAGAAGATGTATCCCGCAGTATGTTGCTATTGCTTTCTGCAGTAGACTGGTTGCCAGCCAAGGCTATAGAACCCAATCTGTCCTATTATTTAACCCATAACTGGAAGGAAGAGACGAATTAATACCAAGGGTATTTGTACGTAAGTGAATGCAAGGAATCCAACTGAAATTCGAACTCGGATCCCCGATTTGTCATATCCATTGCACCACAGCGCACATCCTCAGTCTCACTAAGTCATAATTGATCTAGCGAAACAAACTTCGAAGCGCCCAATTTTCCTTTTGTTATGACCTTGTGCCAAACAATGCTAGTCTGTATAAATTTTTGATATTTATTGGTCTCTATTTCGACAGAGGCTTGGGCGTTTTTTCCACATTCTTATTTATTATTATTATTTTTTTTTATTGCCAATTAAATTCTTTTTCTCGACATCTCTCGCACTATCGACCCCCATCATTCCTTTTACCCAATATTCACCCCGTCTTTACTCGCTTCTTGCCACTTAAAAGAAAGAAAGAAAAAGAACTGAGAGAAGGAGGTCAATGGCTAACAACAGTGTGGAAGGATACCTTTCAGGACTTCTTTCAAAAAAGAGCGGAGAATTACGGCGCCGGGTTCTTGGCGAATAGAGACGATCAGTAGCTGCACCAGACGTGGACGTTCGCCTTCGCTTCGCCCGCACCCCCAACCGTCCCCAGGCTTTACCCAACCTCTACCTTTTTAGTGCCGACCTCAGGGAGACATATCCATCATGTGGGTAACGTCTTCGACTGACGTCCTTGGAGACGTAGCTGTACGTGACAGCCTCTCTACCCCCATCTCCTTCGCCGAAGGGCGCTTCACGGCGCTAACGAACGCACATGCCCAAGGTACACACATACGCAAAGGACGCAGGCGCGGGAAAAATGAAATACTGAGTCGATAGATTTTTTAGTACACACACCCGTGAAAAAATCTGTGTGTTCGTTGTGCTTATGAGGTTGTGTCAACGAATGTGTATTTTTCTGCTGATCTAAGTCAAGTGGTCTGTTGCTGAATATACAGGGTGAGATAGATAAATTGTCGTTCTGGTTACGCAAAAATAAAAATATCACCGATATCACTATTCAACAAATATATTTACCAAAATTACACAAAGATATCTTGAAATACTAAAGAATAAACTTATTCAATAAAATCGCCCACGACGACTTCTGAATCTCCCGCAACTCTTCTGGACGGTCTCCTTGTTTAAATTGCTGAATTTTGCCATTATCCTTGCTTTTCGTTCATCTTTGGTGCTACAAGAGGGTTGCAGTCTTGTGAGTTAGGTGATGTATTGTAGTCGCTGAAATTATCTGATACTCATGACTGGTTTCTCCTGCTTGTGTCGCATCGTGTAGAGTCTTGTTGCCAGACATAGGGTCTTTTAGCAGCCATCCTCATGACCAAGAACAACACTACCTCCTCGAGGCATTTGCTGTAGGCCTCCGTCTTGAGTTTGATACCTTGTAGGAAGATGAACAGAGGCATGAGGTCGCCATGACTAGTGAACACTATAAACACCTTCATAATCACCATTAGACTCATCCAACTCTGTGAATCTTCTGCACTGTCCTAACGCATACACTTTGAAATGTTCCTATTGTAGTTCCCGGTGCGAACATCAAGCAAAACAGCATGCCGTTTATAGATTACTGGCGGAGTGGATTGCGTTAGGGTGATTTTTTTATAGACGGTGCCCAACTGACCCTACTATATTTGAAAAAAACAAAATCTAAAATAACGCGCATGCGTAAAATAAAATACAATAGCGACAATTTACCTATTGCACCCCGTACGTACATACTTGTGTGTGTATGTGTATCTGTCTGTACGTAAATGACCCGCCTACGAGATGAGATTTGATCTGATATTTTCAAAGTACAAGACTCGCCATGAGGAGGATACTAATATTCATCACCGATTTAAGTGCATTAACAAGGAAGGAGATTATGTTGAAAAACAAATATCAGATCTGTAAAATAAATAATTTATCATTAGGCTATGGACTTATGATATGCGTTGTGGTGCAGCGGAACGAGAAATCTGAGAGCCGAGTTCGAATTCCAGTTGAATTCACTGCATTCACTTACGCGCAAATACCCTTGAGAAAGGTATTAATCAGTCTCTTCCCTCCAGCTATGAGTTACATTGCAAGAAAGGTTGGGTTCTATAGCCATGGTTGGCAACCAGTCTACCGCAGAAAGTACTGGCAAACTACTGCATGGAAATTTCTGCCCAGTCAGTCATGTCTCTTTTGAGACATGATCACCCAAAGCGTGTATCATGTATGGCACTTAACTGACGGATTGATGGACTTATTAATGTACCTACATATCTACCGATACACGCACATATATATTTATTATGTACGCACAAAAATACATGCACAGACACACACACACACACACACACACACACACACACACACATATATATATATATATCTAAACTTATTTATAAATAAATCTTTGTCTGTGTGTGTCTGTGTCTGTGTGTGTGTATCTGTTACCTATAGACTCCGAAACGGCTTAACCGATTTTCTTGAAAATTTACACAGTTGTACTATAAACGTCTGTGAGTGTTCTTAGCTAGGTTTTCTGTTGAGGTACCCCCGATAAATATAAATCGATAATCAAAAAAATCGGCTTATAGAAGGAGTGGTCCGATTTTAATCAAATTTGATACACTCATAGACAAAGACATAAGAAACGATATTCAGAAGTTTCAAGATTGCAGTTCTTACAATAGTGCAGAAAATATTATATCGATACCAGGAAATCAAAATTTGACTTACATCCATTCATTTTTCTTTCAGTCTACGGTTTCGCTTTAACTGGAAACAACTATTGCTTTTTAGTCTTTCGTGCCAACGTCCAAAGAGTCTGAGCTCCAGGACCCTGGATTAGTTTTAAAGCTTTCATTCCACCCGAGCAACGCCGGGCTATACTGCTAGTATATATATATATATATTAATCAGTTTCACCCTATGCAAAGTAGTAAACTAAGACAAGTTGTTACAGGGTGTGGAATATTTCTTCTTCTATGTGCCATGTCCATCATTCAGGACGTAGGCGATCATGGCCGTCTACAGTTCCCTATCCCTAGCAAGCATTCTCCTGTTATTCCTTCCAAACCCCGCTATGCCATCCATTTGCTCAAGTTCATCAAGTATATTACGAGCTGTTTACTCCCGTCTCTCTTTCCCTCTATCTGACCTGTGAGTATTAGATTCTTCAAGCCCTTCGTCCTCATTACATGTGCCAGGTACTTCAGCTATCTTTTCCTGACTTTAAGTATCAGTTTTCTTTTCTTTTTTTTTCCATCCTCGTCGTTGCTTTTATGGCATTCTCAGCAACCTTCTGTAGAACCCCATTTCGGCTGCTTCAAGTCTCTCCTCCATCTTTAAGGGGATTGTCCAGCATTCACTGCTATACTGAAGAACAGACATCACGTAATGATCCCGTACACCCCTTTGCTTTTCCAGCAAAGTTTTCCAGTAAAGTTTTCCTTACTTGGTACCCCATACATTCGGCCTTGTGCCACATTTAAGCGGCTCTTAGAAAATCAACTCTCAATACTCTACGCAACTTCTGGTATGCATCATTCAGTCAGTTAAGTGCCAAAGGTGATACACGCTTGGGCGATCATGTCTCGAAAGAGACTTGACTGACTGGGCAGAAGGTTATGGTTGCCATTGCTTTCTGCGGTAGACTGGTTGCCGACCAAGGCTATAGAACCCAATCTGTCCTGTTATTTAACCCATAACTGGAAGGAAGAGACGGATTAATACCTTTCCCAAGGATATTTGCGCGTAAGTGAATGCAATGAATTCGGTTGGAATTCGAACTCGGCTCCCCGATTTCTCGTTCCGAGCCGATATCCAATGCACCACAACGCACATCCTTATGTATCATTAGCCATGCCAAATTATCTTCGGATTTCATAATTGCAGCTCAGCTTAGCAAACCATCTTCTTGTTTTATGTGACGTGTCCCTTCAGGACGTAGGCGATTATGACCATCCACATCTTCTAATCTCTTGTAGTTCTTAATAATTTAGTCTTGTTATTTCTCCCAAACCCTGGTCTGCAAACAAGTATGTCACTCTTTCCCTTTATTCGCCCTGTGAGTATCAGATTCTCTAAGCCCTCCTTCCTCATTATGCTTCCCAGAAACTTCAGCTGTCTCTTCCAGATGTTAAGTATAAATTTGCTTTTTGTTTTAATTCTCTTCAAAACTTTGTCGTTGTTCAAATGTTCGGTTTATGGTATGCTCAGCATGCTTCTGTAGAACCATGTTTGATCTTCCCAATACGCTTTCGGATCTTATTGTCGCACTTTGTGTCTTCTGTTAGAAAACTTTCCCAGGTATTTAAATTTCTGTAGCTGCTCGATTTTAGAATCCCGACCTGTAATTGGCATTTTGACCTCCTCTTCATGCTGATAACTAACCACTCTGTCTTGTAGTTTGAGTTTAAATTTGAGTCTGAGTTTTGTTCAACGGCATATCAACCTCTGTGGGTTATTTAATGCCAAAATGTGGTGTTTTGGGGATTTTTAAAAAAATGTTCGGTTATAGTGAAAAGGTTAATTTTTTGTGAACAATATTGGAATTGCTATTAATGATGGTCCTGGGCATGACGGTAAACTGCATCCGGCAGTAAGGCCACTGGTTGGAAGGTTATGAGGAGCATGAAACCACCACTTAATTACTGTTGTTTCCAGGTCCACCCCGACCCGGGGTGGTAGCACCTGTTAGGGTCACAGGTATGTGCAAATAGTTTATCCCAAAACTGGAGTCAAAACACTATGGAAGTATAAAAATACATTGTTATAAAAATATATACATAAAACACTTTTATAGAAAATTTATATTTTTGAAGAAAAATATTAGCAACATTACATTTTTGAAGAAAAAATTATTACCATAACACATTTTTGAAGGGAAAAATATTCTCAGCAAAACATTTTTGAATGGAAAATTAGAAAACATTTTCAGTTTTCTAAAATAAACAGTAATAAAAACAAAATATTTTCATTAAAATCTGACTTAATCAACCTTCTCACTATGACTGAACGTTGAAAAGAAATACCTTAAAATTTCATTTTTTTGGAATTAAATAACCCACAAAGGTGTTGATATGCCATTAAACAAAATTCAAACTCAAGCTATTAATCAAGAGCAACGGTATATCGATTTCGAGTTGGCAAACAACTTCAGCCACTTCAGCCACTTTCTAACTGCCGGTGTGTGGCTTCCCTCTGTTTTTTTTTTTTTTTTTTTTTTTACGAATATTTTCACGGCTTCTGCTCTGACGAGTTTATCTCTCCAATGCCCCTCCTCTACATGTATTTACACGTGCTACTAGACTAGCAGTTAGGTCTCACCCTTTTACAGTAAAAGTAATCAAATGTAAACCCTTTTCTACGCTAGCATTATTTTTTTTTTTTTATTTATTTTTGCACTTCCCTTCTTGGGAACTACCTTGCTTCCCTGATAGCTACAATCTCCAAGAGCTTAAGTGCAACGTCAATTGTCAACTTTTTTCCCTTTGATTCCCATCTTCCTTTACCCAATCCCCTTGTATCTTGTCCCACCTTCTTTTTGCTCCTCCCTCTTGTAACTCCCTGTGCACCAGTGGCAGTACTGTATTGTATGGGGTGAATTGATTAAAAAATAGCCAAACAAATAGACAGTAAATCAGAAGCATATCAGGTGATTTTCTAAGCGCCGCTTAGATGTGGCACAAGGCCGAAAGAATGGGACACCCAGTGAGAATCATCATATCAGTGGGGTACAAGATGTTGGGTTTATAAACACTCATACCCTGTCCAAATCCACAGGAGATCGAACCGAGAATCCTCACAATGCTAGTTCTGCACGCTAACACTTAAGCTATATTCGCAGGGCGTTACAAGCGATTTCATTGGTCGGTTCTTCTTTTAACCGGACAGCTGCCCAGCATTTAAGGAAACAAGGTTATTGATCGTCTCAGTTAAATATTCGTCAATAGATGTAATGTATGCAAAAGTGAAAAAAAAAAAAAAAAAAAAAGCAAAGAAAAAAAAGCAAAAAAAAAAAAAGCAAACAAACAAACAAACAAACAAACAAACAAACAAACAAAAACAATGGTATAAGATTTTCTGATAACAAGACAGACGGAAGTGCAAAGACATCAAAAATGTTATGACGATTGTTATTTTGGTTAACGCATTTAAGTAAGGATGCACTGAAATGTTAAAAATGATATAAACTTTAATGCCCAAATTCTGATTTTAAATTTAAAAAATGCACACACACACACACACAGACACACACACAGACACACACACACACACACACATACACACACACACACACACACACAGATATATATATATTTCATCATATCCATGGTTGTATGAACCTACTATTTATTTTTTTGGTATGGTTATACTTAATTATGGATGTTCGTTGTGGTACAGTGGATATCGGCTCGGAACGAGAACCCGGGGAGCCGAGTTCGAATTTCAGTTGAATCCATTGTATTCACTTACGCGCAAATACCCTTGGGAAAAGTATTAATCCGTCTCTCCCTTCCACCTATGGGTTAAATAGCAGGACAAATTGGGTACTATAGCCTTGGCTGGCAACCAGTCTAGTGCGGAAAGCAATGGCAACCTACTGCGGGATAATCTTCTGCCCAGTCAGTCATGTCTCTTTCGAGACATGATCGCCCAAGCGTGTTTCACATATGGCACTTAACTGACTGACACTTAGTCATAAATTCTGTTCTTTCATTCAATAATTCATTTTTGTTTGGGAATAACATAATTGCTAACTTTTCTTTCTGGCGCGGTCTATATAAATAGTCAGAGAATCATGGATGAAAATGTTATAACTTCTAATTTTGAAAATGACGCATTACGTGAGAGTCCTTTAAAAAAATGACCGATTACGTAAGTGTTCTTAAAAAAATGACCGATTACGTGAGTGTTCTTAAAAAAATGACCGATTACGTGAGCATTCTTTAAAAAATGACTGATTACGTGAGTGTTCTTAAAAAAATGACCGATTACGTGAGCGTTCTTTAAAAAAATGACCGATTACGTGAGCGTTCTTTAAAAAAATGACCGATTACGTGAGCGTGCTCTTAAAAAATGACCGATTACGTGAGCATTCTTTAAAAAAATGACCGATTACGTGAGCGTTCTTTAAAAAAATGACCGATTACGTGAGCATTCTTTAAAAAAATGACTGATTACGTGAGTGTTCTTAAAAAAATGACCGATTACGTGAGCATTCTTTAAAAAAATGACTGATTACGTGAGTGTTCTTAAAAAAATGACCGATTACGTGAGCGTTCTTTAAAAAAATGACTGATTACGTGAGCGTTCTTAAAAAATGACCGATTACGTGAGCGTTCTTAAAAAATGACTGATTACGTGAGCGTTCTTAAAAAAAATATCAGTTATTGCAAATCGACTGAAGACACCACATGGCAGAAACTTGCGTCGCGTACCTACTTGTTACAAATTAAAAATATCAAAAAGTTCTAATTGTACTGAACACATTTTAATATCATTGTGTGCTGGTCTAATTTAATTATCACTAAAGTAATTAAGTAATTGTACACACACACACACACACACACACATATATATATAATATGATATGATGGACTCTCCCGTTGATTTCGACGTATGAGCATTTTTTTTTTTAATCATATCACCCCGGACAAGGCGGTAACGCCACTGATAGGCAGGGGGCTACATAAGAGTGAAAACATTGGAAAAGAGAAAGCCGGAAACCACATCCTAAACAGGGAACAAGGGATGAGCCTCTTCACTTGTTCAATAGACGTGGGTGGAGTGTGAACTGGGCAATAGTTTTCCATTTTCTGTGTGTATGTCTTTCATGGGACCTGAGCGCCGCCAGTGACTTGCAGGCGTGACCACAAGCCGTGCACGAAAATGTATTCAACGAAATGCCGCTTGGTCTGGCAGCTACTGCTTTCCTCTTTTCTCTTGATTCTCTGAGCTCTTGTACTCTTTCGGATTCAAAAACTTGTAAGGCAATGTGACACGTCAATCTCCATACTTTCCTGTCAAAAACAATTTGTTCAAAAGTAAAACCTAAGGTATATATATATATATCAGCATGCGGTGTATACATAGAAGAATCCAAAGGAGTATCCTGTACATACAGTGGTAGGATAACTCTCTCAGAGAGCTCCAAATATATATGTATATAAATAAATATAGAGAAAATATTTTTTTTTAATCGTATCACCCCGAGCAAGGCGGTAACACCAGTGATGTGCAGGGGGCTACGTAATAGTGAAAAGATTGGAAAAGAGAAAGCCGGAAACCACATCCTAAACAGGGAACAAGAGATGAGCCTCTTAACCTGTCCAATAGACGTGGGTGGAGTGTGGACCGGGCGATAGATAGATCTATCTACTCCAATTGAAAAAAAAAACAAAAAACAAAAAAAACAAAAAACAAAGTGAGAAGATTGTAAAAGAGAAAGCCGGAAACCACATCCTAAACAGGGAACAAGAGATGAGCTACTTCACCTGTTCAATAGACGAGGGTCGAATGTGGATATAAGAAAAATTAAGACAGACACGTTTTTCATGGTAAATCGGAAGTGTGGACCTATTTCAGGCGAACCATGTAAAATCTTTTGCACAATAAAGACGGAAGCTGATGATGGTTCGCCTGAAATAGACCTACACTTCCGTTTTACCATGAAATAACGTGTCTGCCTTTATTTTTCTGTGTCCCAATGTATTTTTAATTCATTATTATATTAATCTCTACAATATTACAGGATTATAAGGACGATTTGGTGACTGTTATCGTTGCATAGCAATGTTTTATGTCAACACATGACAAAATCATCTTTAATGGTGGATGTAGTTATGTTAACGCCCCTGTAACCTCTCTGAAGAGGGCTCATGTGAGCCGAAAGCTTAAAAGCAGCGTAATAATAATAATAATAATAATAATATATATATATATATATATATATATATATATATATATATATATATATATATATATATATATATATATATATATATATTACGGTCATATCAAGTTAAATACACCGGTTCCCGCTCGATCACCGAAGGTAAGCAACGGTGAGCCTGGTCAGTATTTAGATGGGTGACCGCTTGGGAATGCCAGGTGCTGTAAGTGTTTATGGACGGATGTGCGTTGTAGTGCGTTGGATGTCGGCTTGGAAAGAGAAATCGGTGAGCCGAGTTCCAATTTCAGTCGAACAGTCTGCATTCCCTGGTACCCTTGGGAAAAGTATTAATCCGTCCATTCCCTCCAGTTATGGGTTAAATAACTGAGGCCTGCTGTTAATGCAATCTGTGGTGAACTTCTACACCGATTGTTTGTAATCAGCGGTTCCAAAAAGTGTTGATGGTGCTACACAATCCTTCACCATTCGAAACAATTATTTGTGTGGCAGTCTGAGTTAGACACTTATACGTCAAAATCGACGGGAGAGTTCATATTATATATATATATATATATATATATATATATAATCTGAGATTAAGGACAGAATGGTTAAATAAAATAAAGACAAGAGGAAAACTGTATTTTAAATCGCCTACGCGTTTCGTCCTGTGATGGACTTTATCAGGGCAAAAAGACGAAATGAGCTTTATTCTAAATTACGTATCTATAAACAAACAGTGTCGGCAACCACAAAGACGCTCACAAATCATTTCAAAAGATCAACAGAATATTTTTGTTTTTAGAATTCCTTCTTGTGTAGTGCAAAGTTACGAGATATTAAAATGAAGACATTAAAATAAAATTAAAATATATGTGTGGATGTGTGGAAATGTTCTTTTCTTTATTTCCTAACACGGTGATCACGTTAACATCCTTCTTAATGTCTAATAAGAAGTATTTTCCTTTCTGAAATTCTGTTTATAAATTCTGTCTATAAAATAAAATACCTGTAGCAATACAAGAAAATTTAAAAGAGATCCGAAGGCGAATTGGCTTGGTCAATGATGCATTCCAGAAGCTGAGTAGAGTATTAAGAAACAGGAAAATGTCGCTAGGAACAAAGAAGGGGGTGCTGGATTGCTATGTGATGTCTGTCCTGTGAATGCTGGACAATCTTCTCAAAGATGAACAAGAGACGAAACGCGTAGGCGATTTAAAATACAGTTTTCCTCTTGTCTTTATTTTATTTAACCATATATATATATATATATATATATATATATATATATATAATGAAAATAATTTGGATGCCTTTATAAATCCACTGTTCATAATTAATTTCGCGGATCTATTACAGACCGCTCTTCAGACTAAAATTCTTCACAAAAATGAATAGGTTAAATTTATCCAGACGAAAAGAATCGTGGGAGGGCTGGCAAAAAAACAAGAGCAAGGGTTTTTGATGTGGAGCCAGAAGTGGGTCCACGGAAAAATATAACACGGAACATGAGGTGTAGGTTAAAGAAAGATTTATTCCATAAAAGGTTACAAAAAAGAAGGTATAAGTAGAGCTTATGAATCCAGGATAGTCCTTGGAGCGGATGTGCGTCGTGGTACAGTGGATATCGTCTCGGAACAAGAAATCGGGGAGCCGAGTTCGAATTCCAGTTGAATTCATTGCATTCACTTACACACAAATACCCTTGGGAAAGGTATTAATCCGTTTCTTCCTTCCAGTTATGAGTTATATAACAGGACAGATTGGGTTCTATAGCCTTGGCTGGCAACCAGTCTACCGCAGAAAGCAATGGCAACCTACTGCGGGATAATCTTCTGCCCAGTCAGTCAAGTCTCTTTCGAGACATGATCGCCCAAGCGTGTTTCACGAATGGCACTTAACTGACTGAAAGTCCTTGGTAATAGACTGCGGTCATGCGATCAGTGCTACTGTCGGCTCTCTTCTCACTGCTATCACACACCTGTTAATATAACAGTGGAGGAGTCCATGTTGAGGTGAGTCTGGGTTTCACAGCAGTTTTAGATATCCAGTATTAAGAGAGGCTGTGTTTTTATCCCAGGCAATAAGATGACCTTGGACTGAACTTTTAATTAGCCATTCTTAAATACATGACAGTATTTTCACTAGAAGAATTGAATTGTTAGTTTTTTTTTTATATTAATTCTAACGGTAATTCCCAAGTGGTAACCCATCTAAGTACTGACCAGACTCAACGAGAACCGGTGTATTCAACGTGATATGCCGTAAGCTTTACGATTGAGAAAAAAAAATCTGAAAAATTTCAATATTTAAACATTTTTCTCATACAACGTTATAGCAAATCGAGCCTCCATTTTGAAACCAGTCGCCGGTACGACATTACCACCACCTGTAAATGTGTTCATTATCTGAGAATTAGGTGTGATTCGCCATAACATTAATATCTGAAGATTTTTTTATGTAATTTTGGTAAATATATATTCGCTAAAATGAGATGTCAGTGTTATTTTCAGTTTTGGCTTGTTTTCTTCTCACTAGCTTTGCCAGATGATGTCCTAAAGAGCTGAATCAGTCAGTTAAGTCCCATACGTGTTACACGCTTTGGGCGATCATGTCTCGAAAGAGACTTGACTGACTGGGCAGAAGATTATCCCGCAGTAGGTTGCTATTGCTTTCTGCGGTAGACTGGTTGCCGAACAAGGTTATAGAACCCAATCTGTCCTGTTATTTGACTCATAGCTAGAGGGGGAAGAGATGAATTATATTATTAAATAGTAATTAGTGGGGGATCAGTTTATTACTTCATAACAATAGAAAACCGATCCCCCACTTTATGACAAGTAGAAGCCTTAATAATGTCTTCGGTTATTATATTCAGTCAGTCAGTTAAGTGCCATACGTGATACACGCTTTGGGCAATCATGTCTCGAAAGAGACTTGACTGACTGGGCAGATTATCCCGCAGTAGGTTGCCATTGCTTTCTGTGGTCGACTGGTTGCCAGCCAAAGCTATAGAACCCAATCTGTCCTGTTATTTAATCCATGACTGGATGGAAGTGATTAATACCTTTCCCAATGGTATTTGCGCGTAGGTGAATGCAATGAATTCAACTGGAATTCGAACTCGGCTCCCCGACTTCTCGTTCCGAGCCGATATCTACTGCACTACAACAGCTGAATACGTTACAATAAAATCCTTTGATTTTTTTTCAGAATATAACGATGTTGTCCAAAAACTTCGATGTCCGCATAAATCTGCTCTGTTAAATTGACAGATCCTTGGATGTTTATCATCGATCGATGTCCACCCTGATATCGAGCACTTTACGATAAAAAAAAATCTGCTTCTCAAAATACATTTTACCAGTAAAAACAGTGAAAAACAACAAGCTTGGCACTAAACATTATCACAACTCAACACTATATATATATATATATATATATATATATCACTCGACCACGAATGACCAACAGTCCAAACGAAGTCAAATCCAGCCTATATAACACAATTTTCGATTCTACGCAAATAACCATCTCTGATCTGAAATGTATCATAATGTCAACAAATGTAAACAGGCAATATTATGGAAAATCCAGAAGATTAACAAAATGGTTTAAAAACCAACATATTAAAAAATACGATATAGTGAGAAGCAATAAAAATAAAAATAAAAATAAAAAGGAAAATAAAATTAGGTTAAAAGTAGGTTGACACTTTGACCGTTAGAATGAAAAAAAAAAGAAAAAAAAAGGAAAAAAAAAAGAAAAAAGAAATAAAAAAAGAAAAAAGAAAAAAAGAAAGAAAAAAGAAAAAAGAAAGAAAAAAAGAAAAAAGAAAGAAAAAAAAGAAAGAAAAAAAGAAAAAAGAAAAAAAGAAAGAAAAAAAGAAAAAAAAGAAAAAAAGAAAATGAAAAAAAAAAGAAAAAAGAAAGAAAAAAAGAAAGAAAAAAAGAAAAAAGAAAAAAAAGTAAGAAAAAAAGAAAAAAGAAAGAAAAAAAGAAAAAAGAAAGAAAAAAAAGAAAGAAAAAAAAAGAAAGAAAAAAAAAAGAAAAAAAAAAGAAAAAAGAAATAAAAAAAAGTAAGTATGTATCCCTTAGAAACTGCTGGCCATCTAATTAGTTAAAAGTGAGAAAATCATAAATTTAATATAAAATCATAAATAGCAAACCGATGTTTTTTGTATTTAAATGTAAATCATTTTCTCAGCCAACATCCAACATTGCCTGATGATGAGCTTTTATCTCGAAACACAGAAATTTCCGTGTAGCAATGTACTTTCAATTTATAATTATATGATTATATTATGCTCCACAATATTTATTGCATTGAGCACTGTTTAGAAAAGATAAATGCCAGGGAACTCAAAAAACCTTGGGTCCTCTTTACCTGGATATATATATATATATATATATATATATATATATATATATATATATATATATATATATATTAAAAAAGGATTAATTCAAAGATGTTGAATGGCTATTTCGATATGAAGATCCCCACGGGGGATAACACATCACCTCAGCAACAGAAAAATCCTTTCAGAAACTGGAGAAAAATTAGTCTACTTTTCCTTTTTAAATAGATTTGCAAAGAAATTAAAAAAGAAAATAAAAATAAAAATAAAAATAAAAAGGAAAAATAAAGGAAAAGAAAAAGAAAAAGAAAAATATAAAAGAAAATCAAATAAACAAGAAAAGAAAAAATTGACATCGTCTGGGTTCGCAAAAAACTAAAAATTAACAGACAGCCGTGTTAAATCGACGTAAGGTTAAGCAACACGGAAAAAAGGTGGGAGATAAGAGAGGGAAAAAGAAAAGAAAAAGAAAAGAAATTTTTTTTTTTTTTTAATATTACAGACGCTGGACAAATTCAAAACCTAACTTCCCAAAAACGTTGAAGTATTAGAAAAAGGCCTTTACTTAAAAAGGCATAATTATTTATAAAAGGGAATAAAAAGATATAGGATTTAAAATAAAATTATTTTTAAAAAAATTAGGTCATTTGAATTAAACTAAATAAAGACAACACTAGGTAAAAAAAAAAAATGAATAATATATATATATATATTATTCATATCACCCCGAGCAAGACGGTAACGCCACTGATGCGCAGGGGGGTACATAAGAGAAAAAGATGAGAGGAGAGTGAAGAGAAGGACGAACCAGTTAGAAAGGAGCAATAGAAGGATTGGAATACAGATGTGATGACAGTTGCAATGGTGGAGAGAAAGGAAAGATATACAGGGCGGTGTGAAAAGAACTAAGGTGAAGTAGTTAACACATGAGTATTGACCTTTTATTTAGAGGATGTAGCCTCTACATCTGGAGGATGTAGCCATCAGGAAAGCAAGAATATGGAAGCGAGTTCCGCAGGCTGGAAGTGCGAGAAATGAAGCTGCATGAGTAGAATTGTCGTCTGCATTTGCTTGATCTAAATGTAAATGTGTGGGACCCAGTTGTCAAACTGGTTGCACGAGTAAACACTTGTTGCGGAGGCAACAATGACTTAAGTTCGTTCCAGCAGAAGCCACGGAAGTATTTATAGACCAGACAAAGTGAAGCCACTTCTCGTCGGTGGGAAAGTGGCTGTAGTCGAGCCACCAAGTCGGTACCTATCACATTACAGATTCTTCTTTTGGAGCCTGTCAAGAACACGGAGATGAACAGCGGGGGCACCAGACCATATATGGCAGCAGTACTCCATTCACGGACGAATGGTTGATTATATATATATATATATATATATATATATATATATATATATATATATATATATCAGCATGCGGTGTAGATACAGAAGAATCCAAAGGAGTATCCTGTACATGCAGTGGTAGGATAACACTCTAAGAGAGCTCTAAATATATATATATATATATATATATATATATATATATCGAGCAAATATAAGAAAAATTAAGGCAGACATGTTATTTCATGGTAAATGGGAAATATAGGCCCATTTCAGGCGAACCATCATCAGTTTCCGTCTTTATTATACAAAAGATTTTACACGATTCGTGCAAAATCTTCTGTACAATAAAGACGGAAACTGATGATGGTTCGCCCGAAATAGGCCTATATTTCCGATTGACCATGAAATAACGTGTCTGCCTTAATTTTTCTTATATATATAGCATCAGGTAAAGAGTACTATGCTTACATTTGCGTGTGTCTTCTAGTGTGTGTGTTTATGTGCATGTATGTGTATGCCTGTGTGTTTGCGAACTTTCCAGATTCTTTTTCAAAATCCTTCACTTTTCCCAATCAAACTTGAAAAAATTAATTCAAAGATATTCTTTTTCTTTCTTTCTTTCATCCCATAAATTGGCCTGAAGTCAAGCAGGAGTCATAATTTTAAAAAAGAGTGAATTTCATAGGAACGGATTCGCATGTGTTAATTTTTTTTCCGATCTTTCACCCTCCATTGTTGGAATCAGTTTCGTGCCTGTCTTCAAACAAGACGGGCAAGAAAATTGATAAAGACATGGCCTGGTCTCATTCCAACGCTGGGTCAGCACTTCCTCACTGAATGAAAAGACTCAAGTCTGGGTTCGTCCTGACGACTTGTTGGCAAATTTTGCATCTACCAATGTCTTTGCCTGTGGGGCTCTATATATTACTCGTCTAGGTGTTACAGTTGCCCTCGTCAGAAGGCAAGTATTAGCTGTGTGCAAACGTTTTCAAATATAATCATATTATCCCAAAGAAGGCACGAAAACCACGAAGACACAAAGAGGTAATGAGCGTGGAACACACATACACACACAGAGAGAAACGTTCCATTTATAAATAAGTTTAAATTACAATTGGTGCAACTATAAAAAAGTATAGAAAAACATTTGCGTCGTGAAATTACCCTGCAATATTTTTAAATAACCTAGTGGTCCAGTGGATATTGGCTCGGATCGAGAAATCGGGGAGCCGAGTTCGAATTCCAATTAAATTCATTGCATTCACTTACGCGCAAATACCCTTGGGAAAGGTATTAATCCGTCTCTTCTTTCCAGTTATGGGTTAAATAACAGGACAGATTGGGTTCTATAGTCTTGGTCGGCAACCAGTCTACTGCAGAAAGCAATGGCAACCTACTGCGGGATAATCTTCTGCCCACTCAGTCATGTCTCTTTCGAGACATGATCGCCCAAGCGTGTTTCACGTATGGCAGTTAACTGACTAACAATACATTTTATCAATTGCAAGCTACATATCTAAAACAACTCTTGGGAAGCATGAAAGTATAAAATTATGTACAAATCATCTGAAGTTGAAGCCATAAATCTGCGTACAAAATATTTAGATTTCGTCATTAAGCCATAGAAGTTAAAGCAAAAGTCTGGAGTGTACAACAGTCGAAACGTCGTGAATACGGCAACGAAGATTAGGACAAAAGTTCGAACAATGTAAGTATTGTAAATAATTACAATGCCATATCGCAGAAATATAGAAAAATCCTGAAGAAGGCTAGACCGTGTAACAGCCGAAACGTGAATACGGCAACGAAGATTAGGACAAAAGTTCGAACAATGTAAGTATTGTAAATAATTACAATGCCATATCGCAGAAATATAGAAAAATCCTGAAGAAGGCTAGACCGTGTAACAGCCGAAACGTGAATAAGGCTGCGAAGATTAGGACAAAAGTTCGAACAATGTAAGTATTGTAAATAATTACAATGCCATATCGCAGAAATATAGAAAAATCCTGAAGAAGGCTAGACCGTGTAACAGCCGAAACGTGAATAAGGCTGCGAAGATTAGGACAAAAGTTCGAACAATGTAAGTATTGAAAATAATTACAATGCCATATCGCAGAAATATAGAAAAATCCTGAAGAAGGCTAGACCGTGTAACAGCCGAAACGTGAATAAGGCTGCGAAGATTAGGACAAAAGTTCGAACAATGTAAGTATTGTAAATAATTACAATGCCATATCGCAGAAATATAGAAAAATCCTGAAGAAGGCTAGACCGTGTAACAGCCGAAACGTGAATAAGGCTGCGAAGATTAGGACAAAAGTTCGAACAATGTAAGTATTGTAAATAATTACAATGCCATATCGCAGAAATATAGAAAAATCCTGAAGAAGGCTAGACCGTGTAACAGCCGAAACGTGAATAAGGCTGCGAAGATTAGGACAACAGCTCGAACAATGTAAGTAGTGTAAGTAATTACAATACTACATCGCAGAAATATAGACAGATCCTGAAGAAGGCCGGGTCGTGCAACAACCGAAACGTCATGAATATGCAACGAAGCTGAGGACAACAGTTCGAACAATCTAAGTAATGTAAATAATTACAATACCGCATCGCCGAAATATGGATAGGTCCTGAAGAGGGCCGGAATGTACAACAGCCGAAACGTGAATACGACAAAGAAGATGAGAACAACAATCCGAACAATGTCAGTTGTGTTAATAATTACAATTGGATTGTAATCCGATGAGAACTCAATATTAGCATTTAACAGATTATTATAATGAATAATGTGCGTGTGCGTGCGTGTGTGTGTGTGTGTGTGTGTGTGCATCCGTTACCTATAGACTTCGAAACGGCTGAACCGATTTTCTTGGAAATTTACACAATTGTACTATAAGCGTCTGCGAGTGTTTTTAGCTAGGTCTTGTGTCGAGGTATCCCCGATAAATATCAAAAATCGATAATCGAAAAAATCGGGTTATAGAAGGAGTGGTCCGATTTTAATCAAATTTGATACACTCATAGACAAAGACATAAGAAACGATATTCAGAAGTTTCAAGGTTACATTTCTTACAGTCGTGTAGAAATTTAATATCGATACCAGGAAATCAAAATTTGACTTACATCCATTCATTTTTCTTTCAGTCTACGGTTTCGCTTTAACTGGAAACAACTATTGCTTTTTAGTCTTTCGTGCCAACGTCCAAAGAGTCTGAGCTCCAGGAGTATGGATTAGTTTTAAAGCTTTCATTACACCCGAGCAACGCCAGGCTATACTGCTAGTATTTTCATAAAATCAAAAAACAAAAGATTAGTATTTACAAAATGAAGATATGTTAGCGTTTAATGATGGATGTGCGTGCTTACTACCATATCACGTTGAATAAACCGGGTCTCGTTCGATCACCGAAGTTAAGCAACGTTGTGTCCTGGTCAGTACTTAGATGGGTGACCACTTGGGAATACCAGGCGCTGTAAGCGTTTAGTGACGGATGTGCGTTGTGGTGCAGTGGATATCGGCTTGGAAAGAGAAATCGGTGAGCTGAGTTCGAATTCCAGATGTGCGTTGTGGTACAGTGGATATCGGCTCGGAATGAGACACCGGGGAGCCAAGTTCGAATTCCAGTTGAATCCATTGTATTCACTTACGCGCAAATACCCTTGGGAAAGGTATTAATCCGTCTCTTCCTTCCAGTTATGGGTTAAATAGCAGAATACCCTTGGGAAAGGTATTAATCCGTCTCTTCCTTCCAGTTATGGGTTAAATAGCAGGACAGATTGGGTTCTATAGCCTTGGTCGGCAACCAGTCTACCGCAGAAAACAATGGCAACCTAGTGCGGGATAATCTTCTGCCCAGTCAGTCATGTCTCTTTCGAGACATGATCGCCCAAGCGTGTATCACGTATGGCACTTTAACTGACTGACCCTGCATTCACTTCAACACTGGTACCCTTGGGAAAGGTATTAATCCGTTACTTCCCCCCCAGTTATGGGTTAAATAACAGGATGAAGCCTGGCGGCAAGCCATCTAGTATTGCTGTCACAACAAAAACACCCTTGGTAGCCCTGGCATCAAGTTTTCAGCTATTTGACAAGATTATGAATTTCGCTGCAAAACTGCGCCAGGGTTCCAAATGCACAGGGAATATTGGAGGGGTGTAGTGAGTTCGATCTCAAGACGACGACAACGAAGTGGGTAATCGATAGGACCGCGCCGAAAAAAAAAAAAGGAAAAATAAAGAAATTATTCAGGTTCGCCCATCCTTTTTCTTTTTTCTTTTTCTCTTTTCTTCTAGATTTCCTTCGCTGTCTTATTTAAGAGCTTTTGTAGTTTTCTTTCTGTGTCTGCTATCAACACTAGGCCATATGCAAATCTTAGATGTAGGAATGCATTTTTGGCCATACTAATGTGTCTTCTGTTCTAACAGGGGATGGAAAGTGCGACACGGAGATCCGAAGGCGAATTGGCATGGCAAAGGACGCGTTCAAGAAGATGAGCAAAATACTAACACACAGGAAAATCTCAATAGAAACGAAGAAAAGAGTGCTAGACTGCTACGTGATGTCAGTTCTTCAATACGGCTGTGAATGCTGGACAATATCATCGAAAATGAGGACAAAACTGGAAGCGGCCGAAATGTGGTTCTACAGAAGGATGCTACGGATATCGTGGACTGAGCATACAAGCAACGACGAAGTGTTAGAAAGAATGGCAACAAAAAGGAAATTAATGCTGAGCATCAGGAAGAGACAACTGAAGTTCCTGGGACATGCAATGAGGAAGGAGAGCCTGGAGAACCTGATACTGACTGGACAGATAGAAGGAAGGAGAGACAGAGGAAGGCAGCGGATAACATATTTGCAGGGTCTGATCAGGTGGATGACGGAACGGGGGTTGCCAGGAGCAACAGGAGCAAAGATACTAAGAGCCACAAGGGATAAGGAGACGTGGAGATCCATGATCGCCTACGTCCTGAAGGGACAGGGCACATAGAAGAAGAAGAATGTGTCTTCGGATCTCGATGTCGCACTGTGAGAACATTTCCCAGATATTTAAATTTTTTTTTTTATAATCGTTTCACCCCGAGCAAGGCATTTCACTGCCACTATTGCGCAAGGGCTTACATAGAGGGGAAAGTGGTGAGAAAGGATAGTTAGATATAGGAAATGTCAGAAGGAGGGTGGTAGGCGGATAAGGATACCGATAATGATGGTTGGGTAGATGGTGAGAGTGTTTGGAGAATAGGTGCAAGTTCGTGTGATAGGAGGTGTCTATTTATCTTACATTTAAACTCCTGAAGATTGTAGCCGTCGGGAAAGCAGACATGTGGAAGGGAATTCCACAGGCGGGAAGCGCGAGAAAAGAAGCTGTTGGAGCAGAAATTACGGTTACATCTTATCTGTTTTACTGTAAAGGGGTGGGACCTAGTTGCTAATCTAGTATCTCGTGTAAATTCGTACCTAGGCGGCACCGATGATCTAAGTTCATCGGAGCAGAAGCCGTGAAAGTATTTGTAGAAGAGGCACAGGGAAGCCACATCACGCCGGTGAGAGAGGGGTTGCAGCCGGTTTGCCAAATGTCTGTAATAGTTTGATTTTAGTATCCCCGAAAAATAAATAAATAAATAAAAAAAGTAAATAAATAAATAAAATAATACCGCAAAAGTACATGGAATATTTTACTAGGATCAAAAAGATCTTAGGGAAAATAAATTTATGGAGATTGAATTAAAATGACAGTGTTATTGCCGCTGGAACAGAAGCAAGGCATTGACTGAGAAAGGGATATTTTTTACTTAGAAACTTATTTGATTGATTATTCAACTGGCTTATCCTTGTCAGGCCAGATGTGTAACGCACATTCAGCAATGTTATTAAGATTTCTCGAATGCACGGGCTGATATCGACCTAATACCTGGAATTTAATAAATAAAAATGGGGCGTCTATTTAAAATAACAAGTGTCCTCCATAATAAAATTTGAAGAAATACATGTCTTTTCGTTTCTACATATGTCTGTTTCTAGATTTTCATAAGTATCACTGTCCCTCCAATTAGTTCATAGCTCTCTCTCTCTCTCTCTCTCTCTCTCTCTCTCTCTCTCATTATCTATCTAATAATGTGTGCGTTTGTTAATCGCTACTTTTCTCTTTCTCTCATTATCTATCTCTCTATATATCTGTCTCTTCATCTTTTCTGTTTTCTTTCTCTCTATCTCTATTTGCTCATCGATATATATATATATATATATATATATATATATGTGTGTGTGTGTGTGTGTGTGTGAGAGAGAGAGAGAGAGAGAGAGAGAGAGAGTCTCTTCATCTCTTTCTTCCTGTATCTATCATATTTTGTTCAATATGTAAGGAAGACTCTATTCATATCTATCTATCTATCTATCTATCTATCTATCTATTTGCATAGATAGATAGATAGATAGATAGATAGATAGATAGATAGATAGTCTACGATGCATACATATATATACATATATAGAGAGATAGAGTGAAAGAGAGGGATAGAAAGAAGATGGACTGTGTTCGGTAAGACAGATAATGAATAGGCTGTGATACATTTACATTAGTCACCCACATACAAGCCAGTTTCGCTGTATCACAGCTCATCATCGTCCACTTGCTTCTGGTCGGGATTGAAACTCGACCGATTTGGTGTTAATCGGAGTCGCTACCCACTAACCAATAAGCGTATGGAATGAGAGAAGGGAAATTTCTCACGTTTTATATATATATATATATATATATATATATATATATATATATATATGTGTGTGTGTGTGTGTGTGTGTGTGTGAGTGTTGATAGAAAATCAAAATAAATTCATTAACTCATTCTGTATCTATCTATGTATCTATCTATCTATCTATCTCAGTCTGTTCATATCTATCTATCTATCTATCTATCTATCTATCTATCTCAGTCTGTTCACATCTATCTATCTATCTATCTATCTATCTATCTATCTCAGTCTGTTCACATCTATCTATCTATCTATCTATCTATCTATCTATTTCAGTCTGTTCATATCTATCTATCTATCTATCTATCTATCTATCTATCTATCTATCTATCTATCAGTCTGTTCTATCTATCTATCTATCTATCTATCTATCTATCTCAGTCTGTTCACATCTATCTATCTATCTATCTACCTATCTATCTATCTATCTCAGCCTGTTCATTTCTATCTATCTATCTATCTATCTCAGTCTGTTCATATCTATCTATCTATCTATCTCAGTCTGTTCATATCTATCTATCTATCTATCTATCTATCTATCTATCTATCTATCTATCTCAGCCTGTTCATTTCTATCTATCTATCTATCTATCTATCTATCTATCTATCTATCTATCTATCTCAGTCTGTTCATATCTATCTATCTATCTATCTATCTATCTATCTATCTATCTATCTATCTATCTATCTATCTCAGTCTGTTCATATCTATCTATCTATCTATCTATCTATCTATCTATCTATCTATCTATCTATCTAGGCGAAAAGGTGATTGGAAAGACGAAGAAAGAAAAGAAAAGAAAGAAAATTATATCACTGTCTCTTTATAAATAATTTTAAGTTATTCAAAAAGTAACGTGGAAAATTAAAGGTTAGGTTTATTTGTTAAAACCTAGTCATTATTTTTAGCAATGGCAAAAGGAAAGCATAAAAGCAATTTCTTTAATTTCTTGGACATTTTGGCGCGTCTTAATCTAATAGCCGTTATGAGCGGGAAGAGAGTAAGAGAAAGGGGAGAAGAGGAAGTAGAGAGGGTGAAAACAAGTGACAGAAGGGCAGGGGAGGAAGAAAAAAAAAAGAAGAGAAGAAAAAGAGAATAAAGAGCTGAAAGAAAGAGAAAGAAAAAAAAGAAGAGAAGAAAAAGAGAATAAAGAGCTGAAAGAAAGAGAAAGAAATAAGAAAGAAAAGAATGTTTGAATCTGGGTCAAAAAATGTAGAAGAAAAAGATACTAATTTAGGTACCTCCACCCATTTGCAATAATTAACTTTTAAATTAAAATTTTAAAAATGAAAACATTTTCTTGAAACTTTTATTTTAGTGCTACTTGAAATCTAAAGGATTAAATTTACTATTTCGAGTCAGCAAAATACTCTGGTGTATTTCAAACAGAAAATATATTGATTGGAATTTAAACTTTTCAAACTTATTTTTTAATCTTTCAATTTTTGGCCATTTTTGAGCGATCGACACATTTTTAAACAAAAGTTAATTCTCGGGTTTAAAAATCTTTCAAAAATAAAATATACGTCTGTGACATTATTTTTGTGAAAATTAGCAAATTTAATGTTAAATTAATCTGATTTATACAAGTATTACTTATAGCTTGAAATTTAGAATAAAACAGTTTCTTAAACACAGTTCAATTTTCCGACTTTTCAAAGCCTAATCAATATTGTTAGCAATGGCAAAAGGCAAGCATGTACATAATTCTTTCATTAATATAGGCATGCTTGACGCGTCTTAATTTAATAACTATTCCGACAGAGAAGGGGGAAAATGGGCAAAAGAGGAAAATGAGGGAGAAAAAAGCGACGTAAAGGTGAGGGGAAAAGAAAAAAGCGAGAGAAAAATTGTGTGTGTGTGTCTGTGAGAGCCTCTTTATCTCTTTCTTCTTGTGTGTATCATATTTTGTTCATGATCCAAGGAAGACGCTATTCATATCTATCTATCTATCTATCGATAGATAGATAGATAGATAGATAGATAGATAGATAGATAGATAGATAATGAACAGACTGGCATAGATAGATAGATAGATAGATAGATAGATAGATAGATAGATAGATAGATAGATAGATAGATAAAGAACATACTGGCATAGATAGATAGATAGATAGATAGATAGATAGATAGATAGATAGATAGATAGATAGATAGATAATGAACAGAGTAATATCTATCTGTCTATCTATCTATCTATCTATCTCTCTATCTCTCTCTCTCTCTCTCTCTCTCTCTATATATATATATATATATATATATATATAACATCGTACACTTGGTATACAACCCAGGTAATTTCCAACAGAGACGAACTCAAGAGAACTCAATGTTAAATTCATTTATTCGATTTAACAGAGTAATATCATTTATAAAAGATTTTAGATTATTACAATGGGTAATACATATTTCACCGCGTCCTGATGATGTTATCGCGGCTCGTCAGACCCAAATGATACAACAGAAAGAAAGAGCGAGAAGAGAAACCAGCTATGAAGAGGCAAAAGAAAGAAGAAATTGTATATTATGTTATGTCTTGATTAACAGTTGGTGGAACATATTAAGGTTCGTCCAGAAGGAGCCCTTAAAATGGAAGACTACGATTACACGAGGTTTTTCTTTTTTAGAGATTACCCCTATTTGGTCTGCTAAGACGCTCTTAGGTGGTGCTGTTTAAAGGCTATAAAAGAAATAACAGTATCTTCTTTTTTCTTTCTTTTTCTCTAATATTGTAGATAGTAAGAAAAAAGAATTCGTGAAGAATGACAGGTGGAAAGAAAGAAAAAAGAAAGAAAGAAAAAGAAAGAGAGAGAGAGACTGATCGTCATTCGTGGTCGAAAGGTTTAAGAAGTGATAGATCACATGGTGGTTTCCCTATGTGGATAGGGTTTGCAGGTTCGAGTCCTGCCGAATGACACACATTTTCGTAACAAAAATTTATCGTAAATAATCAGGCCGGTGGAAATAAATGTATAATACTGTTTGATTATAAACAGAATATCTTAGGATGTGGTTTCCGGCTTTCTCTTTTCCAATCTTTTCACTCTTTTTTTTTTCAATTGGAGTAGATAGACTAAACTATCGCCCGGTTCACACTCCACCCACGTCTATTGAACAGGTGAAGAGGCTCATCCCTTGTTCCTTGTTTAGGATGCGGTTTCCGAATTTCTCTTTTCCAATCTTTTCACTCATTTTTTTATTTTTTTATTTATTTTTCAGTTGGAGTAGATAGACTAAACTATCGCCCGGTTCACACTCCACCCACGTCTACTAAACAGGTGAAGAGGCTCATCCTTTTTCCTTTTTTCTTTTCCAATCGTTTCACTCCTACGTAGCCCCCTGCGCTTCAGTGGCGTTACCGCCTTGCTCGGGGTGATACGATTAAAAAAAAAAAAAGAAAAAGAAACCAAAGTGAGAAGAGGCTCATCCCTTGTTCCCTGTTTAGGATGTGGTTTCCGGCTTTTCTCTTTTCCAATCTTTTCACTATTACGTAGCCCCCTGCATATCAGTGGTGATACCACCTTGCTCGGGGTGATACGATTAAAAAAAAAAAAAAGAAAAAGAAACCAAAGTGAGAAGAGGCTCATCCCTTGTTCCCTGTTTAGGATGTGGTTTCCGGCTTTTCTCTTTTCCAATCTTTTCACTATTACGTAGACCCCTGCACATCAGTGGCGTTACCGCCTTGCTCGGGGTGATACGATTAAAAAAAAAAAAAAGAAAAAGAAACCAGAGTGAGAAGAGGCTCATCCCTTGTTCCCTGTTTAGGATGTGGTTTCCGGCTTTTCTCTTTTCCAATCTTTTCACTATTACGTAGCCCCCTGCATATCAGTGGCGTTACCGCCTTGCTCGGGGTGATACGATTAAAAAAAAAAAAAAAAGAAAAAGAAACCAAAGTGAGAAGAGGCTCATCCCTTGTTCCCTGTTTAGGATGTGGTTTCCGGCTTTTCTCTTTTCCAATCTAGTCACTATTACGTAGCCCCCTGCACATCAGTGGCGTTACCGCCTTGCTCGGGGTGATATGATTAAAAAAATAATCTACTTAAATACGAGTCTTGATCAAAAATAATATTCGAATAAATCATTTAAAATTGTCGTTTGTTTAAAACCAGTTTCGTTAATCTTCGGTTTCCGTAATATATATATATATATAATCTGATGATCATTATACGCGTGAAACTGACGTTCAGCTTGCTATGTTGTTTTCCGTGTGCGTACACGAAGGGCACTTCTAGGATTTCTTTGGCGTTGTACATAGGATGGCACTGTAAAATTTTGTATGAAACTAATATATTTTTCCTGCTCTTCCTAGGCGTGCACCACCACCCTCTACTGCGATCCAGGCGGTTCCGATGGATGAAATAAATGCATGGAGAAAGAAAACGATTCAGGCGTGTAGGACAGCTCAGATTAAGTCTGTAGTCTCGGCCGGCCGGCCAACCGGCCGATCGGCAAGCAGTAACGCCAGTGGGTGGGTGGCTAGCCAAGTCGGTAGCTAGCAGAGCGAAGCGGAGATTTGCCAAAAGCGGACGGGAAAAGACGACCGGCGCGCATCGGCGAGAATTGAGCAGCGATTGGCGGGAAACGAATGGAGGGGAAAAAAAAATTCGTTGCAAGCTGAATGTGAACGTTTGAGAAATCGGCTCGTGTAACTTCTGCGAGCATGCACACACGTATGCTCGTGACCGGATGAGGCCGAGCGTACTTGTTCAGTTGAAAACAAACAGCTTTGTTGCAGATACTAACAAGGTTTAGCGTAGTGCGCCACAAATCCTGCCTTTAAATTCCTAGCTTAGAAATGGGTTCGAACCCCTTCGCCAACGGAAGCAATAAGAAATTCGCAACTGTCTCAGCTAATAAAAAAGGAACAATAATTAATCATAACGACTTTTATCTCTCTTCCCACATTAGACAACCCTGAGTCAGGTCACTTTAAGGGTGTAAGGATCTTGATGTGGAAGTCGAAACAAATTTGGCATTTGAAGACCTTGAAACGTCTGGGTTTGATTGTAAACATAGTAAAAAGAAAATCCGTAATTATCTCAGCCACTAAACATGAAGCCAAGACTATATTAGGCTAGGTCACTCTAGGGGGTGCAAGGATCTTGAAATGGAAGTCGAAACAAATTTGGCATTTGAAGACCTTGAAGCGTCTGGGTTTGATTGTAAAAATACTAACTTAGAACATGGTTCGAACCCTTCCCATCGAAAGTAAAAGGAAATCCTCAACGATCCCATCCACTAAACATGAAGCCAACATTATGTCAGGTACAGCTTCTACTGCTACTACCTGTCTCATCGCCGTGTCATTGGTTGTCTAAACATGTCCACCCTCACCAGGCGTTTCTGGCAAGCAAATAGCTAAACACACAAGGTGATTCAAAACAATACCTATCAAGGGGCGGATGGGCGTTCTTGTTGGGTCAACGGCGATCTAGGACAGCTTGGTATACTGGTCTTCATAGCTATGAAATCCACACCAACGCGATTATATAAGTTGGTATGACTTGGCAAACGGCTTCCTAATTTGAAGTCAATGTCCAAGACAGAGGGGGAAAAAAACAATCACGATCCCGTAACCAAGATAAGCCTTCAAGTTGGAGGACCAGTTACGGTTCGACCGGAAGAGTGATAGGTTCCGCCACGTCAACTTTCTCGAAGATAAAGAATAAATGAATAAATATCTCAATGTTTTTCATCCTAAGATATATTCTTATCCATTTCCCCGCAAGCAAGTTGGTACCCCCACTGGTGCTCAGGGGCTACAGTGAAAGAAGAAACTGTGTACATGGGGTAATGAAGAAAGGATAAAATATGAATTTGATTCAAGGACATAGAAGATGGCAATTGACGTTGCATTTAAACTTTTGGAGATTGTAGTTATCAGGGAAGCATTCAAATGGAAGGGAATTCCACAGGCGAGACTTGCGAGAAAAGAAACTGTTAGTGTAAAAGAGACAGTTACATTTAACTATTTCAACGGTAAAAAAAAACGGGACCTAGACGCTAATCTAGTAGCACGCTTAAATTCACGTGAACGGGGTACTAGGAAAAGAAAGGTCAACAGAGCCGGTGCCATGCAAATATTTGTAGAAAAGAGAGGGACGCCACGTCACGTCGGTAAGAAAGTCATTGAAGTTGAGATGCTAAGTCAGGACTGATTACACTGCAGATCCTTGTTTGGATTTATTGAGAACCTTGAGATGAATAGCAGAGGCACCCGACCAGATATGGTAACTTTATTCAATTTACGACAAAAGAAACTGTTGGAGTCGTAGTGACAGTCATATTTAACTATTTCAACGGTAAAAGGTGGGACCTGGAAGCCACTCTAGTAACTCAAATTCATATGGTTGAGAGGTTGCTTTTTTTTAGCACATTTTGGCAGGGCTGCTAATAATCTCTAGAAACGAACTTGCTATGTTTTGTTTTATTTAACCCTCTAGGGCCATTCGTATCATATTAGTGGGGGATCTGTTTATTACTTCATAACAATATAGAACTGATCCCCCACCCCCCTTTATGAAAAGTAGAAGCCTTAATCATATTATACTATTAACCCTCTAGGGCCATTCGTATCATATTAGTGGGGGATCTGTTTATTACTTCATAACAATATAGAACTGATCCCCCACTTTATGACAAGTAGAAGCCTTAATCATATTATATTATTAACCCTCTAGGGCCATTCGTATCATATTAGTGGGGGATCTGTTTATTACTTCATAACAATATAGAACTGATCCCCCACTTTATGACAAGTAGAAGCCTTAATCATATTATATTATTAACCCTCTAGGGCCATTCGTATCATATTAGTGGGGGATCTGTTTATTACTTCATAACAATATAGAACTGATCCCCCACTTTATGACAAGTAGAAGCCTTAATCATATTATATTATTAACCCTCTAGGGCCATTCGTATCATATTTGATACAGTATGAAAACAAGCCTTGAAAGAAATATTTTCCTGAAAAATTTTTTAAGAGAAATATTTTATAAATTTCAAATGAAAGCAGTACTGACTGCTCAGTCAATGAATACCAAATGTTTCCTTATAGGGAAATACCAAATGTTTCCTTATAGGGAAATACTGTATCAAATATGATACGAATGGCCCTAGAGGGTTAATCAGCAAACAAGAACTTTGATTCATTTAGGAAATGATTGCATTCATTACTCGCAGCGACAAAGAGGCAATCAGACGTGTCACTCCGGTACACAGGGAAGAAGTAATTCCAGTGGGCAATAGCAGCCAGCATACAAGTAAGAAAAACAAGGAAATGAATGAGATTTAACTTGGAATTTCTTTGCTTTCTCGCGAAACGATTCTACATCAGTGTTGATAAAATATCTTAAAAATAATAATAACAAAAATAATAATGAGAAGTTCGTAGAAAAGATGATGTAGATAAGAAAAAATGAACAATAATAGTAATAATAAATTTCTTGATCCCGAAAAGATTCCGGAAAGGAACTAGTCTGAACTGGTCTAAACTGGTCTTATTTTGGTCATTGTCGCTCCCCAGCCAAAAGGCCGAGGCGCAACGGTGAAGTATTATTTACTCTTCTCCCCCACTTGAGAGGAATGTGACACAAGGTCTTTTTTAATGTGGGGAACCTGAGCGCGTACGCCCAGGTACTGGTCAAACATTACCTATCCACCGCAGTGGATAGGTTCAGAACTAGTCTGAACTGGTCTTATTTTGGTCATTATCGCTCCCCAGCCATATTCCTTACTAAAATGTTATGAAACAGATGATCAGAAAAGATTCCTTGTCGGATATTTAAACAATTGGGACTGGCAGTACCTTTGGTATGATTTAGGCATAATATTGCTTTCTAGAGTTCCATGCTTATTTTTAACGAAATTTACTTCTACCGAGGCAACTTTGTACATTTCCAAAGCCTTAAGAATCCAAGAGTGTGGCACACTGCATAAAGGTTTTACGGTAATCTATCCAAGCTGACATTTCTACCTTTCTTCCCGCAATTTAACAGGATTATTTTATTTACTAGTTTGTGCTAATCTTTACAACCACATGAACTTCTTTGAGATCTCCTCTGTTCCAGAGAAAAAACTGTTATTTTAATCGAAAAAAGAGTAAGTACTCTTCCTTGACAGACATAATCTCTTTATATGTTTTTGGCAGACCTCAAGTAGAATGTTTACATAGAATCCATACCTAAATCCGCTGCTAAGAAGGTCGGTTCTCTGTTCAGGGCCAGGAAATTTTTCCTGTCTGAGTCTATCCTGCACATATATAAATCTACCATCCGCCTGTGCATTGAATACTGCTGCCATATCTGGTCGGGTGCTCCTGCCATCCACCTAGGTGTCCTTGACAAAATCCAACGGAGAATCTGTAATGTGATCGATCCCGACTTGGCAGCTCAGATACAGTCACTTTCTCACCGGCGCAACGTGGCTTCCCTGTGTCTCTTCTATAAGTACTTTCACGGCTTCTGCTCTGATGAACTTAGCTCACTCGTGACCCCTATATATAAATTTACTCAAGCCACAAGATTAGCAACTAGGTCCCACCCTTTTACTGTGAAACCAATAAATTCCCTTTCGTTTACTTGTTCCCCAACAGCTACGATCTCCAAGAATTTAAATGTAAAGTCATCTCCTATCTCACAAATCCTCTCTCTCATGCTCATCACATTTCTTCAGTATTCTCATCCCTCTCTTACCCACTTCCTGACACCCGCTTTATTCTGTCACTTCTCATAACTTTCCTCCTATGTAACCCCCTGCACAACAGTGGCAGTATAATGCCTTGCTTGGGGCGATACGATTATTAAAAAAACTATTTTCTGACTAACACAATGTAAAACATATATCAGAAACTTATAACTTAAAAATTACAATGCACAAAAAACAAACAAAAATTAGAATTGGGCCTACCGGATGTGTCAATGATAGCAAAAAAAAAAAAAAGAAAAAAAAAAAGAAACCTTAGCTCTACAGTTCCCTTTCAGTCCTTTCAAGATTCAAAAGTTTATCTTTTTTTTCTCTCTCTTGTGTAGACAAAGATTTCTTCTTTTTGATTAAACAACCTTCTTTCTTCTCATATTTTCTTCCCGTCCGCCTGGAAATTACGCCTTTCTTTTAGGACTGTAGCAGGTAAAAAATTTATAAAGACGCGATAAAACAGTTTTTGAAAACGCACGTGTTGGCTCCTCCTTTCTTTTACTCAAGTGGCCTTAGCCCCAAATTCTTTTCAAGCTTTCTTTTCTGGGGCTTCTTCGAGAGGACTTCTTTTCAATCTCTCTTTTCTGGTTCTTCAAAAGGACTTTTTTCAAGCTTTCTTTTTCTGGGGCTTCTTCGAGAGGACTTTTTAAAAGCTTTCTTTTCTCAGCTTCTTCGAGAGGACTTCTTTTCAAGTTTTCTTTTATGTGGCTTCTTCAAGGGGACTTCTTTTCGAGCTTTCTTTTCTGGGGCTTCTTCAGAAGGACTTCTTTTCAAGCTTTCTTTTCTGGGAACTGTTCGATGGGACTTCTTTTCAATCTTTCTCTGAAGGGTAAACTTGCCTTCAGCAACTTTGTTACCCATGCAACCTTTACTTATGGGCAAACGCTGCCTGGCTTTTTAGCAGGAAGAGAGAAACGAACATTTCCTTTTCTAAGCAGTCTCGCTTTCAACTGCTGTTAAGTTCCCGTCACAGATCTCCCTTCGCCTTCAAAGGGAGGTGACATTTGAACTGTCTAATCACAGTCTATTAAAAAAAAAACAGAAGGTGGTTCTCATGGTTCAGTGAGTGTCTATTGTTCTCCCTTCACCTTAAAAAAAAAGTTCAAATGTTCGATTACCTATTCTACATGGATAGTATGAAACTCTTTGCCAAAAACGAGAATGAGTTGAAGAATCTCTTCAATGTTTCAGTGATGACATCGGTATGGGTTTCAGAGTAGATAAACGTGAAAAATAAAATTCAAGAAAGGAAGAATTACTCAAACACACTCAATAAATTTAGGTTTTGTTAAAACTTTAGGGGACAGGATCAAATCCAGGACCCAGCGAAGAGGGGATAGACAGCGTACCTAAATAAAGAAGTACGTCGGTGTTAAATACCCAGTTGAAGTCACAAAACAGAATATCAGCCATAAATAACTAGCAGCATAGCCCGGCATTGCTCGGGTATAATCAAGGCTTTAAGACTAATCCATGGTCCTGGAGCTCAAATAAGTCCTCTGAGTAAATGGTATCATGGCTGAGACTAAGAACTACAATTATACCTACTTAGAGCCAAACACGAAGCAAAAACTAAAATAAAAGGGCTGAAAAAATACAGCCATACAGATCGCTTTTTACTTTTAATTAAAAAACAAATTCAATTATATATATATATATATATATATATATAAATTAAAAAAGGATTAATTCAATTATGTTGAATGACCATTTCGATGTGAAAATCCCCAACGGGGGATAACACATCACCTCAGCAACCGAAAAATCCTTTCAGAAACTGGAGAAAAATCAGTCTAATTTTCCTTTTTAAATAGATTTGCAAAGAAATTAAAAAAGAAAATAAAAAAGAAAAAGAAAGAAAAAGATGAAACAAAATAAAAACAAATAAACAAGAAAAGAAAAAAATTACATCGTCTGGGTTCACAAAAAAGAACAGTCGGCCGTGTTGAATTGATGTAAGGTTAAGCAACACGGAAAAAAGGTGGGAGATAAGAAAGAAAAAGGAAGGAAGGGAGGGAAAAAGAAAAGAAAAGAAAGAAAAAAATTTTATATATTACAGACGCTGGACAAATTCAAAAACCTAACTTCCCAAAAACGTTGAAGTATTAGAAAAAGGCCTTTACTTAGAAAGGCATAATTATTTTTAAAGGGAATAAAAAGATATAGGATTTAAGATAATTTTTTTTTTCTTAAAAACACCCGAGCAACGCCGGGCTAGTACATATATATATATATATATATATATATATATATATATATATATATATATATATACTAGCAGTATAGCCCGGCGTTGCTCGGGTGTAATGAAAGCTAACAAAGGATAACAAAGGATATTGAAACTCTATCGTACCACTGGGAAATCCAAATCTAATATAAACTTATTTATAAATGGAACTTTGTCTGTGTGTGTGTCTGTGTCCGTTACCTATAGACTCCGAAACGTCTGAACCGATTTTCTTGGAAATTTACACATTTGTACTATAAGCGTCTGTGAGTGTTCTTAGCTAGGTTTTGTGTCGAGGTACCCCGATAAATATCGAAAATCGAAAAAATCGGGTTATATCAGGAGTGGTCCGATTGTAATCAAATTTGATACACTCATATGACAAAGACATAAGAAACGATATTCAGAAGTTTCAAGGTTGCAGTTCTTATAATAGTGCAGAAAATTGATAATATCCCCGATATCGGAAATCGATACCCCCGATATTCTATCGAATCAGATCAAAAACCGATAATCAGCCATCAATATGGCTCATTTTCTCCAATTTTACTCCCGATGGGTACGATAAGTTTTCATGGACTTACTTAGGTTAGTTTATCCTTGGATGACCTTATTTGACTCCGATATTGGAAACCTATACTCCGATGTCCTACCGGATCTGATCAAATTCAGTTTTTCAGCCCATTTATTTTAGTTTTTGCTTCGGGTTTGGCTCTAAGTAGGTATAATTGTAGTTCTTAGTCTCATTCATGATAGCATTTGCTCAGAGGATTTATTTAGCCTTAAAAATTCAGTTTACGACGAAAAAACTTATTTGATATCGATACCAGGAAATTAAAATTTGACTTACATCCATTCATTTTTCTTTCAGTCTACGGCTTCGCTTTAACTGGAAACAACTATTGCTTTTTAGTCTTTCGTGCCAACGTCCAAAGAGTCTGAGCTCCAAGACTATGGATTAGTTTTAAAGCTTTCATTACACCCGAGCAACGCCTGGCTATACTGCTAGTATATATATATTATACACACACACACACACACACACACACACACACACACACATATATATATATATATATATATATATACTAGGTGCGATTGGTAAATTGTCGCATTTATTTTATTATTTCAAATATTCTTTAGGCTGAGTCTGAGCTCCAGGAGCATGGATTAGTTTTAAAGCTTTCATTACACCCGAGCAACGACGGGCTATACTGCTAGTATATATATATTATACACACACACACACACACACACACACACACACACACACACACACACATATATATATACTAGGTGCGATTGGTAAATTGTCGCATTTATTTTATTATTTCAAATATTCTTTAGGCTGAGTCTGAGCTCCAGGAGTATGGATTAGTTTTAAAGCTTTCATTACACCCGAGCAACGACGGGCTATACTGCTATTCAAAAATAGACCCCATCCAGATTATTTATAATCAGTCTATGCAGACACCACCAATTATAACTGAACACTTTCGGCCTTGAGTCACGCCTTAGAAAATCACTGATTTTCTAAGCAATTCGACGTAATGTAATCATTAGCAAGCTTGTCTCGTTAGATCGATTATAGCTGAATAGTGGGTTTGATCCTCACTGGGTGACCCATACATTCGGCCTTTTGTCACAGCCATGGTACGCTGAGAAAATCATTTTTGACACTTATACGGGATGTTAAGTGAAAAAGTGTGGCTTTTGGGAGAATTATGGAAGTGTTTAATTATCATATAATTCTGCGTTTTTCTTCCTTAGTTACTTAGATAAATATGAAAAGGCATAGATAGATAGATAGATAGATAGATAGATAGATAGATAGATAGATAGAAACAAATTGAGATAGATAGAGATATATTGCTAGAGACTTTATTTTAAAAAACGAAAACTCTTAAAATTGTTTCAGTGCCATCTGTGAACAAAAATTTCGCTTCTGTTTTAAAGATGATGGCCTAAAACTAATACGAATTGAAACATAAATTAATTTTCGTGTATAAATAAATTTTCTAGAGACATTTTGAAAACAACATTGATATGTTTTGTTTTTTCGTTACCCATCGACTCATTAAACCGCCTTTTTATGAGAAAAATCGAAACAACAAATATACAATTCTTCTTAAAATCCCAAATTTGTCCTAGAGATATTTTTCCAAGACTATGAAACAATTTAAGGATTAATTAATTGTTTTTTTTATACTAGTGCTTATCTTTTAATAGAGACAAAATGGGAAGAATGTTTTTTTACACACGGTATCCTGTGAGATCAAAAGACATTATAGAAACATTGAAATTTTACATCTACCCGAAAAAGCGCGCGAAAACTAAATATAAGCCTAAAATCTATCTATCTATCTATCTATCTATCTATCTATCTATCTATCTATCTATGCCAGTCTGTTCATTATCTATCTATCTATCTATCTATCTATCTATCTATCTATCTATGCCAGTCTGTTCATTATCTATCTATCTATCTATCTATCTATCTATCTATCTATCTACCTATCTATCTATCTATCTATCTATCTATCTATCTATCTATGCCAGTCTGTTCATTATCTATCTATCTATCTATCTATCTATCTATCTATCTATCTATCTATCTATCTATCTATCTATGCCAGTCTGTTCATTATCTATCTATCTATCTATCTATCTATCTATCTATCTATCTATCTATCTATCTATGCCAGTCTGTTCATTATCTATCTATCTATCTATCTATCTATCTATCTATCTATCTATCTATCTATTTCAGTCTGTTCATTATCTATCTATCTATTTCAGTCTGTTCATTATCTATCTATCTATCTATCTATCTATCTATCTATCTATCTATCTATCTATCTATACATACATATCAATCAATCTAGCTATCTATTAATCTCAGTCTGTTCATATCTGTCTGTCTTCATCTGTTCATATCTGTCTGTCTGTCTGTCTGTCTGTCTGTCTGTCTGTCTGTCTTTCTGTCTGTCTGTTTGTCTCAGTCTGTTCATATCATATAATAATTCTGCTTGTTCCTTCCTTAGTTAGTTACTTACTTCCTCCGTCCGTTATGCCACTTACCCTCTCTATACGAACTTTTCCTTCCCCTCTATCTTTTTAAACGCAACTCTCCTCAGCCTTTCTCTCACATTTGCCAAACGAAAGAGTAGTAAAGAGTGAGAGAGTAAGAGGAGAAAGACTATAGCATTACCGTATCAGTAGCAGCTTAAACTGGCGGTTGTAGCAGTAATTGTATGTGCCGGGTGTATATGTGTGTGTGTGTGCTGTACAATATAGTAAAAATAGGTAGGTTTGTTGTCGTATCCTAATAACAAAATCTTTGGCCTCTACACCCTTGGCCATTACTCAGTTGGTCTTTTCTGTTTACAATGGACACAGGAGCCATGATTTTTCAGTAATAAAAAGAAGACATTTTCTCTTTCAAAATCTCTTTCTTTTTAAATTTGGTAACTAAGGAAGGAACAAGCAGAATTATTATATGATGATGATTATGGTCAGAAATAATTCTGATAATTTAGAATTGATCTCTTTCCTACTTTTAAAAGTTGTGTCCCAAAGAAAAGGTCTCCACTGTGGGTAAATGAAAAACGAAGGGTGATGAGCGATTATAGAGAAGTAAGATAAAATAAAAATACAACCTCGCAGTCGACCCTCTCGTCAATGGCCAGAGGATCATTTGTAGTATGACAAAGTACAATTTTTCCAAGGAAATCATAATTATCTTTCAGTGGAAATTCCACGGGGTCTGCTAGTAATATAAGATTACAGTAAAGTAGCTTCTATGGACATTACGTTTATAGATATTTTAATAAAATTACACTCTGTGTTATCGTTATTTTATTATCCAATACTTTATGTTTGAAGACGTTACTATCATTTGTAGTATGACAAAATAAATTTTTTCCAGAAAATAATAATTATCTTTTCATGGAAATTCCACAAGGTCTGCTAGTAATATAAGATTACAGTAAAGTAGCTTCTATGGACATTACTTTGTAGGGATTAAATAAAAATACAAAACAAAATAAAAATAAAAAATAAAATAAAAACTACGAAATATAATAAAAATACAAAACAAAATAAAAGTACGAAATAAAATAAACATAAAAATCTCCCAGGAGTCCCCTGACAGGAAAGACAATTGACGCAGGCGCAAAAGAGAGGCCGCCTGGTGCCAAAAATAAACTCGATCTCTTTCTCGGTTGAACTTTGGATGGTAAAGACGTGCCAAACGTTTCGGGAAGGAATTTCCCCAACAAGAGGTCGTTGGAACCAAAAATAAAATCAGTGTCCAAACTGTCCCTCTAGTGTCTCTGTAACTTTCCTTTTCTCTTTGCCTATTTATTTAAGTGGCGAAAGCTATTCATCACGTTTTGGAGGTTTAAGCGAAAGAACCAACCCAGCAGTAATAGCCATAACATTCCATTAATTTTATAGATATTTTAATAAAATTTTTCCAGGAAATCATGATTATCTTTCCGTGGAAATTCCACGGGTTCCGCTAGTCTATATAATTATCTTAGTCTGTTTATTTATTGTTGGAACACTGTTGTTTTTTTTATGGTTGGAGACCTGATTATATACGATAAAAATTGAAGACAAAAATTATTTACTGTTGATGTTTTTTCAGATAATAAATTCAAAGAAAAGAAAATTAAGATGTCATAAGTAATTTTTGTTTTTCCAGACCAATGCCGATGACAATGTAAATTAAACCGCAAGAGGGCTACTGGAAGTGAAAGAAGGAACAGGTGACCCAAGCCGACACAGGAAACAAAGGAAAAATAAGATAAACTAAAAATACAACCTCGCAGTTTTTGAGATTTTGTTTCTGCTGATTAAAATTAGAGATTTGGGTCAGAAAATAAATAAACAAATAAATATATAAAAATACTTTCACGGCTTCTGCTCCGATGAACTTAGATCACTGGTGCCCCCTAAATACAAATTTGAACGACATACTAGATTAGCAACTAGATCCCACCCTTTTACAGTGAAACCGATAAAATGCAACCGTAACTTCTACTCCGACAGTTTCTTTCCTCGCACTTCCCGACTGTGGAATTCTCTTCCAAACACGATTGCTTCCCCGACGGCTACAATCTCCAGGAGTTTAAATGTAAGGTCAATAGACACCTCCTAACACACTAACCTGCTTCTATTCTATCAAACACTCTTCCCATCTGCCCAACCCTCATCCTCGGTATCCTTATTCATCTGTCACCTTCCTCCTGACATTCCCTATGTTTAACCACTCCTTCTCTTTACCTTTCTCTATGTAGCCCCATGCGCAATAGTGGCAGTGGAATGCCTTGCTTGGGGTGAGATGATTAAAAAAAAAAAAAGATACTCTCCCGAGATATCCTATAGAAGTCGGTACTTTGTTCGGGTTTAGAAAGTAATTTTTGAAAAACTGATCGGTCAAGTGTCTATCACATATGGCACTGAACTGACTGTTACTTCAGCTGGAGGATAAAAAGGTTTGCGTAAGCGCACCACCCCTATCTGTAAAAAAAGACAAGTTACAGAAGCATCAACAGTCTTCTCGTCAATGGCCAGATGTTTCGTTGAAGACGTTGCTACCATTTGTAGTATGACAAAGTAAAATTTTTGCAGGAAATCATAATTATCCTCTCGTAGAAACTCTAGGTGTTCCGCTAGTTACAATTAATGAATTAAGATCGCGAACGGTCTACTCTTGTGCATTGAATAAAGGGTTTTGGTTTCTCAGCTTCTCAGCAGTGAGCCTACACCTGAACAAGCCCAGCGCGTGCAACAACAACAAAAAAAAAAGTAAAGTAAAAAAAAATAGAAACAATAGCCGAAGTGAGTGTACGACACTCACTTCGGCCATTGTTTCTACTTTTTTTTAAGCTGAAGACATTGTATAATAAAAGTCCAGAACAGTTATTTTAAGCTGTCATCTTTAGTTGATGGGCTGGCAATATTTTTTATTATTATTATTATTATTATTATTATTATATATATATATATATATATATATATATATATATATATATATATATTTTAAAAATAAGTACCAATATAATCAGCATTGTAGTGAAGATTAAAACTCCCGGCTGCTGCTATTTTTTCGATAAAATCTAAGTGACCGCCCCTCAAACTCCATGGTTACATATTACACACTACGTACTCACGGCAAAGTCATCACAATATCATATATATATATATATATATATATATATATATATATATACTTTCTCGTGAGTATATATACATCTGAATATATATATATATATATATATATATTGTGTGTATTATCTGTGAGAGTGATTGTATATATATATATATATATTATATATGTGTGTATGTATGTATGAAAACTTAGCTTACAGACAAAAAGAAAAGCAAATAAAATCTTAATTTAAAATTGTATACCAAACATCTTATTCGTCAATCGATATTTTGACTTTTCAAAAGCGAATTAGTAAAATACTACAACCACCAATAATAATAGAAATAAACAAATAAAATAAAATGAAATAAAGACGCGCGTTTCGTTAATCTTGGAAAATCTTGCTGAAGAATTTAAAGATTAGTTTAAAGATTTAGCTTTGGGCAGAATCTGTCAGAATAGATATTGATTGATTCTCGATTTTGGATCAGTCTACCTCAAATGATTTCCATCACGTTAGGCATTTTCCAATGATGTGACTTTTCGTTGTAGCGAGCAATTTCCCGCCAGTTACTAAAAGATCTCCCGCCATTTCTTCAGATGTTATCAGCAGACAATGCCTCTCAAACTCATTACGTCTCTCTCTCTCTCTCTCTCTCTCTCTCTATATATATATATATATATATATATATATGAAGAAGAAGAAAAGTGTATGGGTAGTTTTTGAAGGCTATCAGAGTGCGTTTACAAAAACAAAGAAAGGCAATGCAGCTGTTGGGTATTACCTATTTATTAATCATTAATGTTTCGAGATGATGGTCTCATCTTCAGAATGTTAGGAGAGCTTAATTTCATGTCCGTTTGTGATCCGTGCCTTTCATTGAATGGTCATTTTTCGCTGCTAATGCTGCCGTTAATTGTACTGTGTGTGTATGTGTGTGCCTGTATGTGTGTGTGTGTGTGTGTGTGTGCGTGCGCGCACGTGCGTGTGCATATACAGTACTGTGCAAAAGCATTAGGACAAGAATTATTTTATCTTTTATGAGGCATATTGACAGAAAATAAACAATTTAATTAAAATTATTTTATTTGATTTACTCAACAAATGCTTTAACAAGAAAAAAATACTTGTTACAAAATAAATTTAATATTTAGTATAATAGCCTTTTACTTTGAAATAATAAAATTGCGACAATTTACCAATCGTACCTAGTGTGTATATATATATATATATATATATATATATATATATATACAGTACTGTGCAAAAGTATTAGGACAAAAACTATTTTATCTTTTATTAGGCATGTTGACAGAAAATAAACAATTTAATTAAAATAATTTTCTTTGATTTACTCAACAAATGCTTTAACAAGAAAAAAATACTTGTTACAAAATAAATTTAATATTTAGTATAATAGCCTTTTGCTTTGATCACAGCCTTCATTTTGTCAGGCATTGACATCACAAGCTTCTTCAATGTATCTAATGGTATCTCCTGCCAAGCAGCTTGTATTTGTTCCCAAAGTCTGTCTTGCGAAGTAACATTGGATTTATCAATTCAAGAGTGGGGAATAAGAAAAGTCAGTCATATCCAAGGATAATAGAATAATGAGTAATTTCAAAATAACTTGTTTAATAGAAAATAGGAAAAATTAAATATAACTTCTTTTTAATACATTTCTTTTACAACTAGGTTTAAATAATAAATATTTATTAGCAATTTACTTGGCTTTTCACCCTGTATTTAAATTTCAGTGAGGTTTTTAGGAAAATCACCCTTGTTCTTATACTTTTGCACACTACCGGTGGTAGTTGACTTCATTATATCTACGCGCAAATATTCTTGGGAATTTTTTTTTTTTATCATCTCACCCCAAGCAAGGCATTCCACTGCCACTATTGCGCATGGGGCTACATAGGGGAAGGTAAAGAGAAGGAGTGGTTAGACATAGGGAATGTCAGGAGGAAGGTGACAGATGAGTAAGGATAGCGAGGATGAGGGTTGGGCAGATGGGAAGAGTGTTTGATAGAATGGGAGCAGGTTAGTGTGTTAGGAGGTGTCTACTGACCTTACATTTAAACTCCTGGAGATTGTAGCCGTCGGGGAAGCAATCGTTTGGAAGAGAATTCCACAGTCGAGAAGTGCGAGGAAAGAAACTGTTGGAGTAGAAGTTACGGCTGCATTTTATCGGTTTCACTGTAAAAGGGTGGGATCTAGTTGCTAATCTAGTATCTCGTGCAAATTCATATTTAGGGGGCACTAGTGATCTAAGTTCATCGGAGCAGAAGCCGTGAAAGTATTTATAGAAAAGACACAGAGAAGCCACGTCGCGCCGGTGGGAGAGAGATTGCAGGCGGTCTGCCAAGTCGGTATCTATCACATTACAGACCCTCCTCTGAACCTTATCGAGAAGCCCGAGGAGAACAGCAGGGGCACCCGACCAGATATGACATTCAATGCACGGGCGGATGGTAGATTTATAAATGTGCAGGATAGATTCAGACGGAAAAAACTTCCGGGCCCTACACAGAGAACCGACTTTCTAAGCAGCGGATTTAGCAATGGATTCGATATAGTCATTCCATTTGAGGTCCGCTGAAAGTGTGAGACCAAGGAGGCGTAGTGTTTTACTCTCTGGGAGGCAAGCCTGGTCCATGCTAATGGGAGGTATGTGAGATTGTCGATGATGGTTAATTGAGAGTAGCTTCGTTTTAAAAGCATTAAAATTTACTAACCATTTCTTACCCCAGTCCAATATGGATTGGAGGTCTTTTTCAATCTCGGCTGCGAGGTTAGCTTTGACGCCTACACCAGATTTTTGTAGGAGGCGAGAGTAAACTGTGGTGTCATCATATGTGAATACAACTCTTCTTCCGCCTACTATGGGTTAATTAATAAAGACTTATGTTACTAAACTCTTATTATCTAAAAAAAATCGAAACATACAAAAACATTCTTACAATCTGAAAACATTGGTGGCTTTAAATAACATGAAAATAATCAACAAGTCGGAACCTCCACTAAAGCTCTGAAAAACAGCATAGTATGAATAAAAAAGGCCCCAAACTTAATAAAAACGAACTTTTTAAATCAATATATTTATATTTTTATTAAGAGGAACGATCAAATTAATATTTAATTATTTTTTTAAATTATTTAATTCCTTCTAACATGTTTGAAATTTTAACAGAAAAGCTTTTTCTGATTTGAGTTAAAGGGTAACTAAAACGTCATGGGAGTTTAAAATGGAAAAGGTAAAATTACATCACTCACTTTTTTTTCCGTAACAAGCACATTAATTTGGAAATTCTCACAAAAATCAAACAATCGTCGGATTTTAATGAAACTTTTAGTACTCATTCACAAATGAATGAAATTATTTTTGAAATTATTATTTTTAAAAATCTTGGTAAAAATATGTTATTTTATATCTGTTAACCACATCCAGGTAAATCCATGAAATTTTAACAAATTTTACTTTGTTGCAGTAAAAGGTTTTATTAGTTAATCGCAGGACTCATTGAGGAATATAAATTATCTATTTCTTTTTTTAATTTGTCCTCTATATCTGAAAATCTGCTCCGAATAGTAAAATAAAAAAAATGTAATAAAACTCTTATATTATTTAATTTGATAAGCTTTTATTTTCTTGGATATATAAAAAAAATAAGGACATTATAATCTTGAAGAAAAAAAATCGATTACTAATGAAATTTTGATAGAATTGTTTTCATTTTTTTTTAAATTATAATAATTTATAAAATTTCAGAAATATTTTAAAAATAATTCAAATATTTGTTGCGGTTAGATTTTTAATTTAATAATTGAAGATTATATTGCCTATCGAAAATTGAAAAGTTTAATACGAGAGTCATTCAATAATTTCACCCCAAGCAAGGCGATAACGCCACTGATGCGCAGGGGGCTACGTAAGGGTAAAAAGAATGGAAAAGAGAAAGCCGGAAACCGCATCCTAAACAGGAAACAAGGGATGAGCCTCTTCACCTGTTCAATAGATGTGGGTGGAGTGTGAACCGGGCGATATTTTAGTCTATCTACTCCAATTGGAAAAAAAAAATAAAAGAGTGAAAAGATTGGAAAAGAGAAAACCGGAAACCGCATCCTAAACAGGAAACAAGCGATGAGCCTCTTCACCTGTTCAATAGATGTGGGTGGAGTGTGAACCGGGCGATAGTTTAGTCTGTCTACTCCAATTGGAAAAAAATAAAATAAAATAAAAGTGAAAAGACTTGAAAAGGGAAAACCGGAAACCGCATCCTAAACAGGAAACAAGGGATGAGCCTCTTCACCTGTTCAATAGATGTGGGTGGAGTGAATAAGGTGAATTTTTCGGTATAAGGACTCCTACGAGGGTCATTCAATAAATAAGATGAATTTTTCGGTAGATGGACTTCTACGAGGGTCATTCAATAAATAAGGTGAATTTTTCGGTATAAGGACTTCTACGAGGGTCATTCAATAAATAAGGTGAATTTTTCGGTATAAGGACTTCTACGAGGGTCATTCAATAAATAAGGTGAATTTTTCAGTATAAGGACATCTACGAGGATCATTCAATAAATAAGGTGAATTTTTCGGTATAAGGACTTCAACGAGGGTCATTCAATAAATAAGGTGAATTTTTCGGTATAAGGACTTCTACGAGGGTCATTCAATAAATAACGTGAACTTTTCGGTATAAGGACTTCTAATACGGATAGAAGCTTTCTTTTTTTTTAAATTTTTTTTCCTTTACTTCTTTTTCAAAAGGATTTTTTTTTTTTTGCAGATTGAAAAAAAAAACTTTGAGAGTTTTGGAGATTAACAAAGACAGCCGACCAAGAAGCATGCCCCAGAAATGAACAGAAGTCAGTTATCAAGTTGTTTTGGCTGCTGAAGGGTGCAAACCAAGTTGAAATACATAGGAGAATGTCAACTGTATATGTTGCCACATGTTTCAGTCAAAAAATGTCTACAAGTGAGTTAAATTGTTTAAAGAAGGACGGAGCAGTGTTGAGGATGAAGACAGGCCTGAGAAACCTACAGAAGGTCTCCTGAGGTGATCGAATCAGTCAATGACGTCATTCAGTCTGACAGAAGAGTGACAGTGGATGACATTGCAAGGACTTTGAGCCTATCTGTTGGGACAGCACACACAATTGTCCATGATGACCTTGCCAACTGGAAGGTCAGCTGCCGGTGGGTGACAAAGATGCTTACTGCAGAGCACAAACAGAAGAGGGTCGAGTTGTCCCAGCATCCCTCATTCCCCTTACAGTCCAGACTTTGCCCTTCAGATCTTCACCTGTTTGGTCCCTTGAAAGCGTTCACGAAGTTTGAAAGTGACGATGAATTCAAAAGTGTGGTGAGCGATTGGCTGAGATATCATTCCAAAGATTTTTACGCTGAGGGAATATGGAAGCTTGTGCACAGATGGGAAAAGTGTGTGACACTGCTGGGAGACTACGTTAAAAAAAGTAAGCTTCTATAGAAGTAAGCTTCTATAGAAATCCCTATACCGAAGAATTCACCTTATTTATTGAATAACCCTCGTACAAATCGTTTGGCCTTCACATTTTTACAATAATTTAATTAATTAATTAATTTATTTATTTATTTTTTGCATTTGAATTTTTTTTTTGTATGGTAATTTTGATGTGCAAATTAAAAGATCAGAGTTTCCTCCCCTAACTTGAAAAAAAATTATACAATTTTGTCACTTGTGATCGCCATACACTTATCGCATCTCAATACATTTGATATACGGCGGACAGGTAAAAAAGTACAATTCTGTGATTAAGAAATAGTTTTCTTCTAAATCTCACGCTATAAACAAGTAATATGTGTGTGAATCAGATTAATTTGACATAAAAGTTTTCTAATTTTCCAGAAATAATGTGTCACAGATGTACATTTTATTTTTGCAAGATTTTTTTGAACCCAACAATTAACTTTTGTTTATAACGTGTCGATTGCTCAAAAATGGCGGTAAAATTCAAAAATTTTAAAAATGTTACACTTTTATATTCCAGTCAATATAATTTCTGTTTGAAATAAATCAGAGGATGTTTCTTACTGAAAATAGTAAATGTAATCATTTAGCATTCAATTAAAACTAAAATAAAAATTTAAAGAACACTTTTACGATTTTAAAAATTAAGATTAAAAGTAACTATGCAGTTGTTTTCGCAAATTAGTCGAGGTACCTACTTTGAAGCGAGGGCTACCAGTGATCTCTTCGATGAGTCTTTCGGAACATTTGCCAAATAAAAACCCAGAAGGGCGGATGTCTTCATCTACCACTCTTTTAGACTTTCACTTGAATTTGTTTGCATTTGGAAGTTTTCTTTAAACCTAAAGGAAGAGACAGGTAAAGTTCCTGGAACATGCGATGAGGAAGGAGGTCTTAGAGAACCTGATACTAACAGGTCAGATAGAGGGAAAATGAGACAGATGAAAGCAGTGGATAACGTATTTGAAGGGCCTGAGCAAATATTGGGAGGTGTAACAGAGGAAAGCGTGTTGTGAGCTACTAGGAAAAGGAAGATGAGGAAGCCCATGATCGCCTTTGTCCTGAATGGACACGTCACATAGAAGAAGAAAAGTATGAACAAAACAAATTCATGGATTTAGACGAAAAATAAAAAAATAACGTCATTCTTAAATACTTATTCGTGCTTACACAGGAATATTTCGCTAGAAACAAAGAGAATACAGTATTGCTATGTGATGTCAGTTCTTTAATATGACAGGGAATGCTAGACAATAATCACCAAAGATGAAGGAAAAACTTGAGTCAACTGAAATGTGGTCCTACAGAAGGATGCTGCGGATATCATGGACCAAGCATGTGAGCAATGATGAGGTTTTGGAAAGGATGGAGACGAAAAGGAGATTCGCGTTTCAATTCCAGTTGACGTCGTTATACCCACGCACAAATATCCTTGAATTCACCTCTTCTGTCCCCTACTATGAGTTAATTAGTAAAGGCTTTTGTATTATTAAACCCTTATTATCTAAAAACAAAAAACGAAACAAGCAAAAACATTTCTTACAATCTCAAAACATTGCTGGCTTTAAATAAACAGGAAATAACTAACCAGAGACCTCAGGACAGAAATGGTATCATGATATTTTCCCCTGATCATCGTTATAAAAAAAAAAGTTATTCATTATTATTATTATTATTATTATTATTATTATTTGTTATGGGACCTATCCGTTGTACCATAGTGAAATATTCTCTTGACTATAAATGAAGGAATTGAGTTGGTTTCAACTTGGCAGCCAGTCTGACCTGTAATATTTTTACTTGTTTTTCGTAAATATATCTTTGTTACACTAAGACCTGATTTGTGTTTTCTTCCGGACCTATTCTGATACACAACAAGTATAGAACAACCAGAGATTAGATGGTCTGTTGTTTCTTGGTGTTTATCACAAAACCTGCATTCTGGATCCATATTATTATGTATAATATTTGCCTGAAAGTTTCTAGTGAAAAGACTTTGGTCTTGCGCTGCAAGAATAAAGCCTTCAGTCTCAGACTTCAATCCAGAGGCACGTAATCATCAATGAGTATTAATTTTATCAACATTAGGTTTATTAACACGTTCTGGATATTGGCCATGCAGAGTTTTGTCTTGCCAATGTTGTTTCATCTGTTCAAGTGCTTTATTCTGGGCCTTCTTTTGCATATTTTTGGCTGCAATAGTTGGTTCTTGGCTTCTGTTTTGGTTCTTTTACAGAATCTACTAAACCTAAATCTTTGTATTTACTAACTTCTTTCATTGTTTTCTTTCTGTTTTCAAGTTTGACTAATTGTATCATCCAGTCCTTTGTTGTGTTCATCTATGCTAGTGTTATGGGACCTACCCGTTGTACCATAACGAACTCTTCTCATGACAATAAATATAGCAAGTGGACGGTTCGGGAAGTGACGATTGACAGAGGAGTTGAGTTGGTCTCCCTGTGGCGGTCAGTCTGACGTGTAATACTTTTACTTGTCTTTCGTAAATATATCTTTGTTACACTAATACCTGATTTGTGATTTCTTCCGGAGCTATCCTGGTCTACAACAATAACCGAACTCCCTACAGCTTAGGTTTTATTCGTTATCACGAGAAGATGTGTCAGCAAGTTGGAATGTGTAAATTCTTGGAAGAATATAAGTATACTTTTTGTGTGTTTATATCCTAGCTTTCTTCGAAAATAACCTCAACCCTATGATTCCTTTCTCTGATTTCTCGATCTCTGATTACGTTTCTTTCGAAAAAAAATCCAATATCCACGGGAATGGCCTGACACTTGATGCCAGCAAATATCCACTTCTGGTTAGAAAGATCTCCCCTGAACCGCTTGTTCATTCCTACATGTTTCTCCGTCTCTCTCTACTAAACTCAGTAAACAATGTTTTTTTTCTCTACAATTCCCCTTCCTTTCCTGACTGTTGCATGCTAGATATTATTTCAGGCAATATAGACAAGGCCATTTCCCTGCACCCATTCGCGAATATATTTGTGTTCGGTGACTTTAATGCCTATCATGCCACGTGGATTTGAAGCGGTAGGAAGATGGTTAATATTTATTAAATCGGTCTTGTGTCAATATAACTGTTATGGGACCTATCCGTTGTACTGTAATGAACTCTTCACTTGACTATAAATATAGGAAAACTGTCTCAAGTGGACAGTTCGGCGATTGACGATTGACAGAGGAGCTGAGTTGGTCTCCACTTGGCAGTCAGCTTGACGTGTAATACTTTTACTTGTTTTCGCAAATATATCTATCTAAACTTATGTATAAATGGAACGTTGTGTGTGTGTGTGTGTGTGTATCCGTTACCTACAGACTCCGAAACGGCGGAACCGATTTCCTTGAAAATTTACACAGTTGTACTATAAGCGTTTGCATGTGTTCTTAGCTAGGTCTGTGTCGAGGTACCCCCGATAAATATCGAAAATCGATAATCGAAAAAATCGGGTTATAGAAGGAATGGTCCGATTTTAATCAAATTTCATACATTCATAGATAAAAACATAAGAAACGATATTCAGAAGTTTCAAGGTTACAGTTCTTACAATAGTGCAGAAAATCGATAATATATATATATATATATATATATATATATATATATATATATATAAAACGCAAGATACCGGGTCTGATCAAAAGCAGTTTTTCAGCCCTTTTATTTTAGTTTTTGCTTCGGGTTTGGCTCTGAGTAGGTATAATTGTAGTTTTTAGTCTCAGTCATGATACCATTTACTCAGAGGACCTATTTAGCCTTCAGAATTCAGTTTACCAAGAAAAAAACTTATTTGATATCGATACCAGGAAATCAAAATTTGACTTACATCTATTCATTTTTCTTTCAGTCTACGGTTTCGTTTTAACTGGCAAACAACTATTGCTTTTTAGTCTTTCGTGCCAACGTCTAAAGAGTCTGAGCTCCAGGACCATGGATTAGTTTTAAAGCTTTCATTACACCCGAGCAACTCCGGGCCTATACTGCTAGTTTTGTTAAACTAATACCCAAGTTGTGTTTTCTTCCGGACCTATTCTGATCCACAACATTATTATTATTATGTCATTTTTCATCATATTTCGATTTCTACTATGGTCACACTACCTACAATTTCTTGTATATCTCTTAAGCTGGAGATTCCAGGTATTCTTTCAATGTGTTGTTTTGTTCCATTTTTTATTATTCCAAGTGCTCCTACTATCACTAGCACGATTCTTGTTTCCAATTTCCACATTTTTCTATTTCAATTTCCAGGTCTTTATATTTTGACAGTTTTTCAAATTCCTTGGTTGCTGTTACAATCCGCTGGACAAGCCATATCAATTAATAGGCAAGTTTTTTTCTTTCTGGTTTTTAACAATAATGTCTGGCCTATTTGCTTCATTTTCTTTTTGTCTGTGTAGCTGGTGTAATCCCATAGAATGGTGACATCTTTTATTTCTGTTACCGGTGCTGGGTGATGTTCATACCAGTGTTTGTTTACAGATTTTTCATAGTGTTTGAACATTGTCCAGTTTAAATATTGCCCCACTCTATCGTGACGATTTTTATATTCATTTGTGCCAAGTATAGAACATCCTGAGATTAGATGGTCTATTGTCTCTTGGTGTTTATCAGAGAACCTGTATTTTGGATCCACATTATTATGTATATTTGCCTGAATGTTCCTAGTGGAAAGATTTTGGTCTTGTGCTGCAAGAATAAAGCCTTCAGTTTCAGACTTTAATCCAGATGCTCGTAACCATCGATGAGTATTAACTTTGTCAACATTGGATTTATTGGCACGTACTGGATATTGGCCATGCAGAGGTTTATCTTGCCAGCGTTGTTTCATCTGTTCAAGAGCTTTATCCTTGGCTTTCTTTTTCATAATTTTTGCCGCACTAATGACTTCCATTTTGCTTTTCTACAGAATCTACTAAATGTAAATCTTGTTTGTATTTACTGCCTTCTTTCATTATTGAATATTTTGTTTCTTTCTGTTTTCATGTTGTTTAACTAATTGTATCATCCAGTCCTTTGTTGTTTCTATGTATGTTAGTAAGCCAATAGTTGTTGTCTTGTATGACAATTCTAGCTGAATAAGACCTCTTCCACCTTCTTTACGGGGTATGTATAGACGGTCTACATCGGCCTTTGGATGATGCATTTTATGCTTAGAAAGAAGCTTTCTTATTTTAGAATCCATTCGCCTTGATGTCGTTTAGAGTCCAGTTTAAGATGTTGAAACTATATTGGACGACTGGGATTGCAAGGCTATTAATGGCCATAATTGTGTTCTGAGAATTTAATTCAGTTTTTAATATCAGTCGTAGCCTTCTTTAGTATTCTTTACGCACTATTTCTTTCATTTTCTTTATGGTGAATTTTTTCTGGCTTTAATTCTTTTATTGTTGCAGCAGGGTCTAAGCTAATTGAGGATGTTTGTTGCGTAAAACTGTGGCTTTAGCACATTTATTCAAATTGAATTTCATTTATTATTAGTGGATCACTAGTAAATGAAATTATTATTATTATTATTATTATTATTATTATTATTATCATTATTATTATTATTATTATTTCCTTTGATTTCTGTTTTATACACATTTCTTTCCGGGTACCAGCCAGAGACGTACGATCAGAATTGGCTACATGACATTTTCCATTGATCATTTTTGTAATATATATATGTTAGAACACTCTCAGCTATTGGGCCTGTATAATGATAATATACACGTTAAAAAGTCTGCCTCCTTCTACCGAGCGCCCGTAGCTCAGAGGTAGAATCGCCGACTGACGCCTATTCGGTCTGGTTTCAATCCTGGGTGAAAAGCAATCTAGCCGTACTGATGAGCTGTGATACAGCGAAGCAGATCTGTCTGCAGATGGCTATATATATATATATATATATATATATATATAACCGCCACTTCTACCCTATCAGTTTCTTTTCGTGCGCTTCCCGCCTGTGGAATTCTTTCACTTACTCGCTTCCCTGTAAGTGCAACGTCAATTGCTATCTTTTATCTCCTTGACTTCCATCTTTCTCTTATCCTTTTATTTCGACATCTCCTGTGCCGGTTTTTCTCTCTTCCCTCTCGCCTCTCTGTAACTTCCTGTGCATCGGTGGCTTTACTGCCTTACTTGGGGTGAAATGATTATAAAAAAAAAAAAACGTTCCTCACTGACTTGAAATACCATTTTGAACTTTAGTATTTGTCTATATTTCTGAGGTAAGGTATTTACATTATTAGGAATATGGTCCTCATCTTTGTTGCCATTTGTACGACGTTTCAAATGCTAAAAATTTCGACCTAAACCCTTTATTACAGTCACTGGGGTATATAATCTTCATTCCTTGCGAAAAGCTCGAGTCATGAGTTACCTCCCTCTAAACCTGCAAGTTACTTGTTCACCACTGCTGTAGCCTGGTATTGAACTCACAACATTAAAAGTCAAGTCAGGATCTTACCAACGTCTATATCCACTGGGCCATGTGTTCTTAAGAACAAGAACAACTAAATTTTTGGGACTTATAAACCTAATGTCCAGTAACCCTTTTTTACCAGAGTTCATATTGCAAATTTTGATATTAATGTTTTTCTCTATTTTCGGTTCGGTTCGACATTTCTAGCACCTGAAGAAGGCCGGAGCGTACAACGGCCGAAACGTCATTCAAATGGCAAGAAAAATGATGTCAATAGTCCTAATAATGTAAATACTGCCATTTTGAAGTTGTTGGTTTCTTTTGTTATTGAACACAATTTCTTAATTCTTTCTTATTCTTTGATACAGATCATCATTCAGTCCTTTGTAGTTTCCAGGTATCTTTGAAGAACGATTGCTGTAGTTTTCTAAGACATTTCTAGTTGAACTAATCCTCTGCCTCTTTCGGATATAGACACATACAAAATATTAACATCGGCCTTAGGATGATGCTTGAGATGGGAAACGATAAACTTTCTCGTTCTGACATCCATTTACTTAATGTCAACTATCATTAGGTTGTCCGAAACATTCGCAAACACTTGAAAAAATTTGAAATTTTACTCGCCAAGTAATCTAAGGTTACCAGAAAACACTCCCAAAAAATTGAAATTTTACTCGCAAAAACAACAAAAATTATTGCTCAAAATAAAGACTATCATTTTCCAAGACTTCGTATTTGGTCAAAGTACCATTCAGCCGGCTTCGAATCAAAGTATTCTTGACACACTTCCTCGATTTCATCAAACGAGACGAATCGGCGGCCCTTCAGAACGTGTTACATTGAGCAGAAAAGGACGTAATCTGATGGAGCACAGTCAGGACTGTAGGCTGGATGTGGCAGAACCTCAACGCTGTCCAGCTCTTCAAACTTGTCTTTGGTCTTCCTGGCAGTGCGTGGCTTGGCATTGTCCTGCTGCATCAAAGCGCGTTTTCGGTTGATCAGAGCCGGGTACTTTTGCTTCAACTATTCGTAGATCCGCTTAAGTTGCTGACAGTAAAGTTCGGCACTGATGGCACGACCATTCGGAACCAACTCAAAATGCACGATTCCTTCAAAGTTCCACCAAACGCACAATATGACTTTCTTGCCGAATCAATCTTGTTTTGGAATTGACGGTGTCTCTTGCCCTTTCTGAACCCAACGCTTGTCTCGATTGTGCTGGACCAGATAGGCCCATTTTGCAAGTGTTTACGAACTTTTGGTACAACCTAATAATAAAGTTTAAACTGTATTGCGCCATGGATATAGCCAAATTATTTATGGCTGATACTGTTTTTCAAATTCAACTCTGTGTTTAACACCAGAAGCCTGTGATATTCTTTTCTTATTGGTTGTTAATTTGGGTATGCAACATTTCATGTCAGTCAGTTTCAGAAAAATGACATGCGTGAATTACCGCGATTAAAGATTTCGATTATTTATGGCTGACATTGTTTTACGATTTCGACTCTGTGGTTAACACCAGAAGCCTGTGATATTCTTTTCTTATTGGTTGTTAATTTGGGTATACTGTATTTCATGTCAGTCAGTTTCAGAAAAATGACATGCGTGAATTACCGCGATTAAAGATTTCAATTTTTCTCCGTAAAACAAAGACACAGGAAGTAGTAAAACAAAGCGGAAAGAAAGGACTAACTACATATCAACTACAAGAGAGCTGAATGCGCGGTAATCAGTAAAAAGAGGAGCCCAAAATACCAATTACAAGTTGGTGATACTAAAATCAAACAGGTACAAAAATTTGAATACCTAGCAAGTGTTCTAACAGAGAACAGAAAGTGCGATACGGAGATCTGAATGCGCATTAGCATGGCCAATGATGCATTCCAAAAGCTAAGTAGAGTATTAAGAGACATGAAAATTTCACTGGAAACAAAAAAGAGAGTACTGGATTTTTATGTGATGTCAGTTCTTCAATATGGCAGTGAATGCTGGACAATATCATCAAAGATGAAGAAAAAACATGAAACAACCGAAATGTGGTTCTACAGAAGGATACTGGATATAAAGTGGGGGATCAATTCCATATTACAATTATTATATAAACTGACTCCTCACTTTGTGGTCACAGCAATTTCTATCCATTTATATTCCTGAGTTTCAAAAGCACAAGGATGCATTCCAGGAGCTGAGTAAAGTATTAAGAAACAGGACAATTTCGCTAGAAACAAAGAAGAGAGTACTGGATTGCTATGTGATGTCGGTTCTTCAATATGGCAGTGAATGCTGGACAATCTCATCAAAGATGAAGGAAAATCATGAAACAACCGAAATGTGGTTCTACAGAAGTATCATGCGAGCAATGACGAGGTTTTGGACACAGAAAAAAAAAACTGTTTTTGGACATGTAATGAGGAAGGAGGTTTTGGAGAATCTGATGCTCACGGGGCAGATAGAGGAGAAGAAACACAAGGGAAAGAAAGCAACACGGAACATACCTAATAGACTTGAGTAGAAGGATGGTAGAGTGCTTATTGAGAGGAATAACAAGAGAAGGGGTATTAAGATTGTTTAGACCTTGTTAGGGGCCAGAAATAAAGACACAAATAAGCAACAGAGTTCAACAAATATATTAACAAAGAATACTTGTACAAACATATCCAAAATAAGGTCACGAGCTATATGCTGAAATAGACATCTGCCACAAAGCAGAAACTGCTGCTTGTTTATAGTTGGAAAAGTTAATGTGTGCACGGGTAAATTACCATAACACCCCACTCCTAAGTTTCAACTCTGAAGGAGTTTTAATACTTTTTTTCGCTTTGGATTAACGACGATAAAATCCATCATTTTTCTTTTTCTCCTTAAACGGCGAGGTTTCAGGGTAACTTGCGGAATTGGCATGTCAAAAGTATCATAAATGACATCCATGGTTTCTTTCTCCCCAGGAGGACCGCTGTCAGCATCGTCCGACAGACGTTTCCTGATTTGATTTAAATGTATTTTGTGAGTAAACTGTGGACCATATTTCCCACTCTTTTCTCAACTGAACCAATTCCCCAGAAAGATTTATAGTACCGAAACATCCGGAAAAAAACTTTCTCTCTGTGTTGGTAGCGTTTCATAAGTACCGTGTTAGTTCGTCCAGATTTTGTATGATTGGGAAGTAGCTTGTAGAACACAGACCTGATTATATTTGCACACATTACCTCAGCTGAGGGTAATGATGATGCTGTGTTGTCGTTGGACATGATTCTATACACCTGAAAGACCTTTTGTAGGGTTTTTTCTGTGTGCTCCTAGCTTTCTTCAGAGCTCTTTTCAGCGTGTCGACGAAGCGTTTTGCCTGTCTGTTGGACCTTGGGTGATACGGAGCGTTCGTGATATGATTGATCTGGTAGGTGTCACAAAAATCCTTAAAATCGCCAGGCGTGAACTGAGTTTCATTGTCTGATACTAAACAAGTGACTACCCCAAATCTGGCGAACAGTTCGTGTAGGAAATTGATTGTTACTTCTTTTGTAAGATTTCTACATCTAAGAACTTCAGGCCACTTATAAAAACTATCTACGACTATAAGATATTAAAATCCATCTAGCGGACATGCAAAATCTATATAAATTCAAGACCGTGATCGGTCTGTTTGGGCCAAGGACTATATTTGATTGGAGTTGCCTTAGCTGCCAAAGCACTACCTTTACAGGATTTTACGATGTTTTCGATATTCTTATTTATGTTCTGCCAGTATACATAACTGCGCATAAAGCTATTCATCATTGTAATCCTTGGCTGGCTCGCATGGAATTTTTCAGAATTCTTGTTTGTAAGAAAATATAGAGAAAACATCAGAATTCTCTTTGTCCTTTTCACAAATTTTTGGTTTTAAGCAAAGTTATTTTTCCTAACTTTTTCTAAGTTTGTAGATTTATGATTGTTAAATCTGAACCAGAATCCAACTGTAGTTTAATATTGTTATTTAGGATTTGTACTTGTACGTATTTCTTAATGACTAACCCGTCTTGTTCATCTGATTGTGTATTTTTTACGCAGCTATTGACTTTTTTCTTGCTCGACAATATGAGCTCATGTGCCCGACACGGCTACAATTTAGGCACTTTTTTATTCCTGTAAGAACAGTCCTTATACCTCTGTAGTGACCCACAAACGGAACACGAGTTAGTGGGCAAGTTCTCACGTTACTTTTTTGATTAGTTTGATTTAGAGAGAGAATTAAATTGCTTTTTTCTATTGGTGTACTTTTCTTATGTGAACTATGCTATATTCTGCGATGTTTTTTTAAATATTGGCGTACGCTTGTTAATCTCTGACAATCTTCCGCTAGTTGCTGGAGAGTAAGGTTTAGCTCATTTTCCAATTTATTCAGAACTTTACGTCTAATTTCAGAGTCTTTACCTTAAATGAGTTCCTAAATAAATATCAGACACTTGAAATTATTCGCATTTAATTCTGACATTTTGAAAACGTCGCAATGCTTGTTCACGACGGACGCAATTGTAGTGTAATCTTTTACTACCCTTTCTGGTTAAATTCATAGATTTCCATCTCTTATGAAAGAGTGAAGTTTTAGGACTAAAAATTCTGTAAGTAGATTAACCGCTTCAGTAAATGTCAGTTCGCTTGTTTTACAGGGAAAAATATAGTTCACAGATTTGGTGTTCTCTGTAGCGACCAGTTTTCGAAGAAGGCGAACTTTCTTAGAGTCCGACTAGTTTATGCAATCTGTGGCATATAAATCCTCGAATCTTCTAAAAAAGGAGACGAAAGTTATATCTTCGTTCTGAGAATATGTAAAAATGTCTATTGAGTCCCAGATCGTGTTTTGTGAGAACGCATTCTCCTTTTCACTAATTTGTCCATAGTTTGCCAGTTAAAGCAGATTTTTTTTGCTGTTACTGCGTTTAAAGTAGAATTTTTTCAAGTTTTTGATGTATGATCTCTGTTTGTTTGTTTTTTAATTCTAGACGTTCTTTCTCATTTTGCTTTTGAATTTTAAGTCGTTCTTTCTCATCTTGCTTTTGAATTTTAAGTCGTTCTTTCTCATCTTGCTTTTGAATTTTAAGTCGTTCTTTCTCATCTTGCTTTTGAATTTTAAGTCGTTCTTTCTCATCTTGCTTTTGAAATTTAAGTCGTTCTTTCTCATCTTGCTTTTGAATTTTAAGTCGTTCTTTCTCATCTTGCTTTTGAATTTTAAGTCGTTCTTTGTCATCTTGCTTTTGAAATTTAAGTCGTTCTTTCTCATCTTGCTTTTGAATTTTAAGTCGTTCTTTCTCATCTTGCTTTTGAATTTTAAGTCGTTCTTTCTCATCTTGCTTTTGAATTTTAAGTCGTTCTGTTTGTATATCCAGCTGGAGTTGCCCTATTCTTCTTTGCTGCTCAAATTGCTTCTCTTACTATTTGGTTGCTTTTGCTGTTCAAGTTGAAACTTAAGAAAATCAAGTATGACGAATTTAAATTCATCCATATTTGTCCTTGTCCTTTAGGATTAAACCGAATACAATTAAAGTGAAAAACTTTTCTTTCCTTTGAATAACAAAAAATTAAAATACTTTAGTCTTTTACTCACTCAGTAAACCGAAATAGAAATTAACTGAAATGAATAAAAACAAGACAAAACAAAAAAAAAAACTTTAATTTCTTATTCACTCAGGGAATCACAAGTTCACAGGCGGGAAATGCAAGAAAAGAAGCTGCTAGAGTAGAAATTGTGGTTACATTTTATTAGTTTCATTGTAAAAGTGTGGGACCTAGTTGCTAGTCTAGTAGCTCGAGTAAATTCATACATAGGGGTCACCAGTGAGCTAAGTTCGTTGGAGCAGAAGCCGTGAAAGTATTTGTAGAAGAGGCACAGGGAAGCCACGTCACGCCTCTGAGATTGTGACTGCAGCCGAGCTGCCAAGACGGTATCGATCACATTAAAAATTCTCCGTTGGATTTTGTCAAAAACCCCGAGTTAAATAGCAGGGGCACCCGACCAGATGTGGCAGCAATATTCAATACACGGGCAAATGGTAGATTTCTGTTGAATAGAACAAATTTTTTTTTTTTTTTTTTTAATCGTGTCACCCCGAACAAGGCATTCCACTGCCACTATAGCGCAGGGGTTCACATAGAGCGATTGGGTATAGGAAATGTCAGAAGGAGGGTGATCGACGACATGATGTACATGGGGAGAGAGTTGGAGAGAGTGGGTGTGAGTTAGTGTGTTAGGAGGTGTCTATTGACCCTACATTTAAACTCCTGGAGGTTGTAGCCGTCGGGGAAGCAATCATGCGGTAGGGAATTCCATTGGCGGGAAGTGCGAAGAAAGAAGCTGTTGGAGTAGAAATTACGGTTACATTTCATCGGTTTCACTGTAAAAGGGTGGGACCTAGTTGCTAATCTAGTATCTCGTGCAAATTCACATCTAGGGGACACCAGTGATTTAAGTTCGTCAGAGCAGAAGCCATGAAAGTATCCATAGAAGAGGTACAGGGAAGCCACGTCACGCCGGTGAGAGAGAGACTGCAGGCGATCAGCCAAGTCGGTATCAATCACATTACAGATTCTTCGCTGTATTTTGTCAAGAACCCCGAGGAGAATAGAAGGGGCACCCGACCAGATGTGGCAGCAGTACTCAATACACGGGCGGATGGTGGATTTATATAATTGCAGGATAGATTCAGATGAAAAGAATTTCCGGGCCCCGCACAGAGAGCCGAATTTCATAGCAGCGGATTTAGCAATGGATTCGATATAGTCATTCCACTTGAGGTCCGCTGAGAGTGTGAGGCCAAGGAGGCGTAGTGTTTTACTCTCTGGGAGGCAAGACTGTTCCATACTAATGGAAAAATTCCGTGCATCGAATGTTTAAAGACTTTATTATATCCAAAGGTATGAAAACAACTTTAAAATCAAGCAATTATCACAACTAAGCAAAACAGTACAATTCTCATTTTACACTAATATTAAACGAGATGAAATTAACACAATGAATATTATCAATGATAACACGTTTAATCTGTATGATGGAATAATGGTATGATGGAATAATGGTATGATGGAAACTGCTGTGGTCACAAAGTGAGGGGTCAGTTTATATATTGATTGTAATATGGAATTGATCCCCTACTTTATGTCCAGTACGCTTCTGTGCAACCACATTTCGGTGGTTTCACGTGTTTTCTTCATCTTCGTTGATATTGTCCAACATTCACTGCCATATTGAAGAACCGACATCACATAGCAATCCAGTAGTTTCTTCTTTGTTTCTAGCGAAATTGTCCTGTCTCTTAATACCTTACTCAACTTCTGGAATGCATCCTTGTGCTTTTGGATCTCAGGAATATAAATGTATAGAAACTGTTGTGGTCACAAAGTGAGGGCTCAGTTTATATATTGATTGTAATATGGAACTGATCCCCCACATTATATCCAGTATGCTTCTGTAGAAACACATTTCAGTTGCTTCAAGTTTTTCCTTCATCTTTGATGATATTGTCCAACATTCACTGACATTTTGAAGAACTGACAACACATAGCAATCCAGTACTCTTTTCTTTGTTTCTAGCGAAATTGTCCTGTTTCTTAATACTTTACTCAGCTCCTGGAATGCATCCTTGTGCTTTTGGATCTCAGGAATATAAATGTATAGAAACTGTTGTGGTCACAAAGTGAGGGCTCAGTTTATATATTGATTGTAATATGGAACTGATTCCCCACATTATATCCAGCATACTTCTGTGCAACCACATTTCGGTTGTTTCAAGTGTTTTCCTCATCTTTGCTGATATTGTTCAGCATCTCAGATATGGATCTCAGGAATATAAATGTATAGATCATAGGGTATATGAAAGCTATTCTAAATTAATAGTTGCCAAGTATCTAATTTCGGCCTACTATCACGAATTTTAGACCTACATATTGCATTTTATTTTTGATCATTTCGCCTCAAGAAAGGCAGTTATACTACCACTGGTGCGCAGGGGGTTACATACGAGCAAAGTGATGAGAAAGAGAGACAGTGTATAAGGGGGTGTCAGGAAGTGGGTAAGAGAAGGATAAGAATACTGGTGTGATGAGAGTGGAATGGACAGAGCATAAGAGTATGCGAGTCAATGAGATAGGAAATGACTATTGACCTTACATTTAAAATCATTTAAAGCAAGTATACGGAAGGGAATTCCATAGTCGGGAAGTGCGAGAAAAAAGCTATTAAAGTAGAAGTTGGAGTTACATTTTATTGGTTTCACTGTAAAAGTGTGGGACCTAGTTGCTAATCTAGTAGCTCGAGTAAATTTATACACAGGGGGCACCAGTGAGCTAAGTTCATCAGATTTGAAGCTGTGAGAGTATTTGTAGAAGAGACACAGGAAAAAGACGCAAAAGAATTTTAAAAGATATTTTTTAGTAAAAAAGAAAAAGAAAAAAAAAGACTCTTTATATGCTGTTCCTCTTTTATGTGCCATGTCCTTTCAGGACGTAGGTGATCATGGCTTTCCAAATCTCCCTGTCCCTGGTGGCTCTTAGCACGCTTTCTCCTGTTGCAGCATGCAACCCTCGTTCCGTCATCCACCTGATCAAGTCCTTCAAATATGTTCTCCGCTGCTGTCCCTTGTCTCTTTTTCTCTCTATCTGGCCTGTTAGTATCAGGTTCTCCAAGCCTTTCTTCCTCATTGCATGTCCCAGAAACTTCAGCTGTCTCTTCCTGATGCTCATCATTAATTTCCTTTTTTGTTTCCATCATTTCCAAGACCTCATCATTGCTCACATGCTCGGTCCATGATATTCGCAGCATCCTTCTGTAGAACCACATTTCAGCTGCTTCAAGTTTTTCCTTCATCTTTGAAGATATTGTCTAACATTCACTGCCATATTGAAGAACTGATCACATCGCAATCCAGTACTCTCTTCTTTTTTTTTTTAGCGAAATTGTTCTGTTTCTTAATACTCTTCTCAGCTCCCGGAATGCATTCTTGTGCTTTTGGATCTCAGGGATATAAATGTATAGAAACTGCTGTGGTCACAAAGTGAGGGGTCAGTTTATATATTGATTGTAATATGGAATTGATCCCCCACTTTATGTCCAGTAAGCTTCTGTGCAACCACATTTCGGTGGTTTCACGTGTTTTCTTCATCTTCGTTGATATTGTCCAACATTCACTGCCATATTGAAGAACCGACATCACATAGCAATCCAGTACTCTCCTCTTTGTTTCTAGCAAAATTGTCCTGTTTCTTAATACTTTACTCAACTTCTGGAATGCTTCTTTCGCCATGCCATTTCGCCTTCGGATCTCAGTGCCGTTATATGCCTAAATAAATGAATTTTAATCATCACAAGTTATATGCTACCACTCGAACTATCAGCCTCAGGATCTGCGTGACCACCCTTTTAACCATCAAGCCATCTCATCTTGACGCAAGGCGATAATACAAATGTTTATTTAAACAGAAGAGACACTAAAAGCAGCGAACATTTAAATATAACCGAAGGGTTGGCAAAACGACGGTCGTTGTACAAAATTGTTTCATCTTCTTTAAACGGTCCGTTTCTATTTTGCCCGTCCAATTTTTGCTTGACAGCGGAGTAAGATGATAAGTCATCGCTTCCCTTGAAGGCTACAGCATTTACCGATGACACTTCTATTTTGTGCTATTCAGTAGCAGGAGCTGGTGGACCGTCCGGAGAAAAACATATGTCATGCCGGCACCCCGCCACCAAACACCAACCACATGGCCGCCGGTTTTTCCTTATTCGGCCAGACGCGCGTTGCGTCGTTCTTCAACAAACAACTCAATTGAAAATACTGATGCTTTTAGTCGGTAAGGCCAGCATATGTTTATCCAGTAAAGAACATCAAACGAAACGATAAATCGATCGCGACCAGCGTCCGTTTATCATCTTCCCCAAACCACCGGCACATTCGCACACGGTTCAAGAAAAGGCTGAGGTCCAGAGTTCGAGGTTGGAAGCGTTCGGCTTTAAAAAAAAAAAAAAAATATATATATATATATATATATATATATGAAAATTCATTGTTCCATAATTCCTCGGACAAGTCACGAAATCTTTATGTGTTCTTCTTCTTCTTCTTCTATGTGCCCTGTCCCTTCAGGACGTAGGCGATCATGGATCTCCACGTCTCCCTATCCCTTGTGGCTCTTAGTATGTTTGTTCCTGTTGCTCCTGGCAACTCCCGTTCCGTCATCCACCTGATCAGACCCTGCAAATATGTTATCCACTGCCTTCCTCTGTCTATCCTTCCTTCTATCTGTCCAGTCAGTATCAGATTCTCCAGGCTCTCCTTCCTCATTGCGTGTCCCAGGAACTTTAGTTGTCTCTTCCTGATGCTCAGCATCAATTTCCTTTTGTTGCCATTCTTTCTAACACTTCGTCGTTGCTTGTATGCTCAGTCCACGATATCCGTAGCATCCTTCTGTAGAACCACATTTCGGCCGCTTCCAGTTTTGTCCTCATTTTCGATGATATTGTCCAGCATTCACAGCCGTATTGAAGAACTGACATCACGTAGCAGTCTAGCACTCTTTTCTTCGTTTATAGGTTGAGAAATCATTTATAATTACCATTTCTTTTGTTTCTTTTTACGAAACATTGCGTCACCCAAGACTATCAACCCCATGTCAGTCAGTTATACATTTATTGCACCAGCGCGATACACGCTTGAGCGATCACGTCTAAAAAGAGACTGTGGAAAAGAATTTCCCGCAAAAAGGTTGCCATTATTTTCTGCTGTAGACTGGTTGCCAACCAAGGCAATAGAACATAATCTGTCCCCTTACTCAACTCACAGCATGAGAAAGAAGTGATAAAATCAGTTAAATGCTATACATGATACTCGCTAGGGCGATCATGTCTCAAAAGAGACATCGCAAATTGGGAACAAGATTTTTTTTCCCAGAGTAGGTTGTCATTACTTTATGAGGTAGAATGGCTGCTAACCAAGGCTAAAGAACCCAATCTGTCCAGCTATTCAACCCATAGCTGGGGGCAGATAAGATAGTCAGTTAAGTGATATGCGTGATATACACTCTCTCAAGACATGGCTGACTGGGCAGGATTTTCCCGTAGTGTTGCCATTAATTTCTACGGTAGACTGGTTGCCAACCAAGGCTATAGAACCCAATCTATTATTTCCTATTAAACTCCTGGAGGTTGTAGCCGTCGGGGAAGCAATCATGCGGTAGGGAATTCCACAGGCGGGAAGTGCGAAGAAAGAAGCTGTTGGAGCAGAAATTACGGTTACATCTCATCTGTTTAACTGTAAAAGAGTGCGATCTAGTTGCTAATCTACTATCTCGTGCAAACTCGTGCTTAGGCGGCACCAGTGATCTAAGTTCATCGGAGCAGAAGCCATGAAAGTATTTATAGAAGAGGCACAGGGAAGCCACATCACGCTGGTGAGAGAGTAGTTGCAGCCGGTCTGCCAAGTCAGTATCAACCACGTTACAGATTCTCCTCTGTATTTTGTCAAGAAGCGTAAGGAGAGTAGCAGGGGCAGCGACCAGATGTGGCAACAGTATTCAATACATGGGCGGATGGTAGATTTGTATATGTGAAGGATAGAATCAGACGGGAAAAACTTCCGCGCCCTGCACAGAGAGCCGACTTTCATAGCGGCAGATTTAGAAAAATAAATGATGAAAACTTTACATAACAACACACAAGTAACCTGCCTTAGATCTTTCTGCAGACTTGGTAGGTTGTGTAACCATAGCACAAAAACAAATATATATATATATATATATATATATATATATATATATATATATATATATATATATATATCGAGAGAGACCAACAGTTTAAATCAATTTCTCTAGTTACAGAGTGCTTAAACACTATTCGTCTTCTTTTTCTTTTTCTTCTGCTTCTTCTTCCTTCATCCTCCTCCTTCTTTTTATTCTCTTTTTTTCTCCTTCTTCTTCCTTATATTCCCCTCCTCCTTCTCCTCTTTCCATAGCAGCTCTAATTTTTTTTTTCAATTTCACACCAGTCTTTTCACACCCCGCTGCCTGGTTCAGCCCGATTTGTTTATTTGGCAAAATGGATCCAGGTCCTAGTCAGCAGCCAAACACGCTGACCAACAACAGATATGTTCCTGGTCAAAATCTTCACGAATGGCCTGTTTTGACGTTGGGTCCATTTGGCATGTGAATTTTTGGTTAAATGAATTGTGTTTTTCTAGGAAAGAGGATCGAACAGTGTAAACATTCATTGTAAATCTGTCATTTGTCAGGAGTAAAAACTCGAAAATGTTCTGCACTCAATATCTATCTATCTATCTATCTATCTATCTATCTATTTTCTTCGGACCATATCTATCTATATTTATCGATATAAATCGGATCATATCTATCTATCTATCTATCTATCTATCTATCTATCTATCTATCTATCTATCTATTTTCTTCGGACCATATCTATCTATATTTATCGATATAAATCGGACCATATCTATCTATCTATCTATCTATCTATCTATCTATCTATCTATCTATCTATCTATCTATTTTCTTCGGACCATATCTATCTATATTTATCGATATAAATCGGATCATATCTATCTATCTATCTATCTATCTATCTATCTATCTATCTATCTATCTATATTTATCGATATACATCGGACTATATCTATCTATCTATCTATCTATCTATCTATCTATCTATCCCCAGTTCAATTTTCTATTTTCTATCTATCTATCTATCTATCTATCTATCTATCTATCTATCTATCTATCTGATATTATCTCGCTCCGTCATTCCCGCTCTGTGTTTACTCTGTATATTTCAGGCACTTGATTAACTGTCAATCAATATTTTCCCACGCATGTGCTTTTCACGCTTCTATGTTTGCATTTATCCATCTGCTCGTTGACATTAATAAGGACATTTGTATCTTGCACGATTCTCGTATGGATATAGCTATTTCCTCTAGATAGATATATATATACTCTACCGGCCTTAATTATTAGGTCACCCCAGTTTTTTAAAATAAATCATGTATTTCATACTATTTTTATTATTTATTGCCAAGTGGATAATTCTAAATGAAGATAGAATGGTTCTTTTGTTAATACTGCACAATAACATGTGCATCAAATGAACTGTTCTGGTGTCCAGTTTTTGTGCTCTCTTCCCCATGCTAGTCTCTTCTTCTTATTGGCTGGACGAAGAAAAGGCCTAAGTGTGCAATGGATAAATTGTCGCTATTTGCCTTGTAAAAATTTGCAAAGTAAAAATATCAAAAAGAACCATTCTGTTTTCATTTAGAATTATCCACTTGGCAATAAATACTAAAAATAGTATGAAATACATCATTTCTTTAAAAAAGCTGGGGTGGCCTAAAAATTATGGCCAGTAGTATGTGTGCATATATATATATATATATATATATATATATATATATATATATAAAGGGGATCTACAGGGTGCGATGTATAAATTGTTGCTATATGCCTTGTAAAATTTTGCAAAATAATAACAACAAAAGAAGCATTCTCTTTTCATTTACAATTATTCACTTGGCAATAAATATAAAAATAGTATGAAATACATAATCTTTTTTTTAGAAAACTGAGGTGGCCTAATAATTATGCCCGGTAGTGTATATATATATATATATATATATATATATATCAGTCAATCAGTTAAGTGCCATACATGATACACGCTTAGGCGTTCTTGTTTCGAAAAAGACATGACTGACTAGGCAGAAGATTATCCCGCAGTAGGTTGATATTACATTCTACTTTAAACTGGTTGCCAGCCAAGGCTATAGAAGCCAATATGTCCTGTTATTTAACCCATAACTGAAGGGAAGAGACATATTAAGGCTATTTTTGAAAGGTATTAATCCGTCTTAACTGTCTATAATATAGATGGACTTCAACAATATATAAGACATATAGATATAAATTTTAGTCAAATATATACACATACATACATACATAAACACACACACACATATATATATATATTTTAATTTTTTTATTACAATGGTTTATATAAGCATTATATCACTACACACCAATTTTCATGTTTCAGAACAATACTGTTCATCTTCAGAATATATGTTGAAATAAATAAATAATAATCATATTTTAGCAAATCAGTTAAAGAAAAACAGTATTGTTCTGAAACATGAAAATTTTTGTAGTGATCTTAGTCGGTCAGTTAAATGCCATATGTGATACACGCTTTGGGCGATCATGTCTCGAAAGAGACATGAGTGAATGGGTAGAAGATTATCACGCAGTAAGTTGCCATTGTTTTCTGCGGTAGACTGGTTGCCAGCCAAGGCTATAGAACCCAATCTGTCTTGTTATTTGACTCATAGCTAAAGGGGGAAGAAATGTATTATATTAAGTAGTAATTAGTGGGGGATCAGTTTATTACTTCATAACAATAGAAAACCGATCCCCCACTTTATGCCCAATAGAAACCTTAATCATGTTTCTAACTATTATATTCAGTCAGTCAGTTAAGTGCTGTAGGTGATCCTCATTGGGTACCCCCTACTTTCGGCCGTGTGTCTCGTCTAAGCTACGCTTAGAAAATCACCTTCTTCCAGATTTGGGGGATGGGCGCAGGGCTAACAACCCTGTCCCATAAAATAAAAAGTTTGTTACAGAAACAGCAAAAACGCTGCCCTACACACCATTGTGTGTAACGGAAAAGTTTATATATATATATTGTAACAAAATTGTGGAACTCGTAGGTTTTTTTTACCTGCTGTTCATGCATTTTCTTTTATAAAGAGTGCTCGATGCAAACGTAGAGCGTTATATTGCAATAGTTGCTACAATGGTTTATAAATTCATAGTATCACTACACAAAAATTTTCGCGTTTCGAAGCTAACCTTGTTTTTAGGTGCTTCTCATCGGGTGACGAAGTTGGAATGAAAATTATCTGGTGAAAAACGGTTTATTTGTGGTGAATATGCTTTTTAAGTGAAAGTGAGGTTGGGAGCTTATTTTGATTCTGTTGACCATATTGTAGTCTCAGAGTTAGGTGTTGGGAGAGGTGGCTTAGTTCAGGACAGGTTTCCTATTTATCTTGTCTGGATGTAGTAGTAGTGGCGTCTATATATACATATACACCCAATTGGACCTGCCGTATGCGACCATATTCATCAGCAAATACCTGTTGTTAACGACCATTTCTTTCTATGTGCGGACTATTTGCTTATGTTAATTGACCCTTGGTGAGCAACCACCTCCAGAACGCGACCAGCGACTGACATCAACGAGTGGAAATCACTGATCAAACGACCGTTTTTAAAAAAAAAACCATTTTGATCGTACACAGCGAACTTCTAAATTAGGAGAAACTAAATGAGTAATCTATTTAATTTTGATTTGATCTAAGCCAGGAACACTTCCTCATTGTTTTGTTATTGTAGTGTTGTATCAGCCTGTTATTTCCAGTTGAAATCTATATTGCCTGAGCTCACCTCACGGTCAAACATCGGCTGTTTTGTATAACATGTATTGCATTTGACATATTCAAGGGATTTATCACAGCCTCTCTACTGACTTGCTTAAATTCAGGGATTGGGAAAATCACAGTTATGCCCCTTTCTCAATTGTCTATCTCTTTCGTTCCTTTATTTTTATTTATTTTATTTTCTGTAAAATAGTTTCTCTGCCCCCCCACTCACGATCGCTTTTGGTTTTTTGTAAGTGTTTTTTCCCATATATTATCGCAGATTCTCTTTTGCTATCACTCACTGCTAAGAAAACAACTGAAACCGTACAGATTTTTTTAAAAATCCACTTAAAAAATATTTTTTGTGAATAAATTTTTTGGTCGCTTTTTTTTGTGGTCCAGTGGATATCTGCTCGGAACAAGAAATCTGGGATCCGAGTTCGAATTCCAGTCCTATTCCTTGCATTCACTTACGCGCAAATACCCTTGGGAAAGGTATTAATCCGTCTCTTCCTTTCAGTTATGGATTAAATAACAGGACAGATTGGGTTCTGTAGCCTTGGTCGGCAACCGGTCTACCGCAGAAAGCAATGGCAACCTACTGCGGGATAATCTTCTGCCCAGTCAGTCATGTCTCTTTCGAAACATGATCGCCCAAGCGTGTATCACGTATGTCACTTAACTAACTGACTGAATATAATAGTTAGAATCATGATTAAGGCTTCTACTGGTCATAAAGTGAGGGATCGGTTTTCTATTGTTGTGAAGTAATAAACTGATCCCCCACTAATTACTACTTATTAATATAATACATCTCTTCCCTCTTTAGTTATGGGTTACATAACAGGACAGATTGGGTTCTGTAGCCTTGGTCGGCAACCAGTCTACCGCATAAAGCAATGGCAACCTACTGCGGGATAACCTTCTGCCCAGACAGTCATGTCTCTTTCGAGACATGATCGCCCAAGCGTGTATCACGTATGGCACTTAACTGACTGTTGATCGTTGTAAATACGTTTTTAAAATTTTAAAAAGAATTTTGCTGAATAAATTTCTTTAAAGTTAGGTCATTTTCTTATGTTCTCATTTATTTATTACTAGATTACATGAAAAAATTGTAATATGTACATTCCGATTAGTGTAATATACGTTTATTGAGCAACCACTTACTGTATGCGACCAATTTTTTAATGGCAGTAGAGGTGGTCGCATACGACAGGTTCCAATATATATATATATATATATATATTAAAAAAGGATTAATTCAAAGATGTTGAATGGCCATTTCGATATGAAGATCCCCACGGGGAACGACACATCACCTCAGCAACAGAAAAAAACCTTTCAGAAACTGGAGAAAAATTAGTCTACTTTTCCTTTTTAAATAGATTGCAAAGAAATTAAAAAATAAATAATAAAATAAAATAAAAATAAAAATAAAGGGAAAGAAAAAGAAAAGGAAAAAGAAAAAGAAAAAGATAGAATAAAATCAAATAAATAAGATAAGAAAAAAATTGACATCGTCTGGTTTCGCAAAAAAAAGGGGAGAATGTATTAATTAATTTGAATTAATCCTTTTTTAATATATATTTGCTCTGTAATATTTTATTACATGGAGCTCTCTTCCTGTATCATTTTTTAATATTAAAATAAACTTTTAATATTAATTAGGATCGGGTTTTTTGGAATTTACCTTCCTGCTTTTTTCCCTTGGATTGAAGTATCTGAATTAAAATATATATATATATATATATATATATATATATATATATATATATATATATATTCGAAACATTTATTGTTACATATGACAGTATATCTATTACGTTTACTCATGAGCCGTTCTAAATATCGTATTTTGGCTTTAATTTCAGATGAATATAAAGAAAAAACATTGTTCAACATTTCGATAATTTTTTTATTATGCTGGTTCTACGTTCCCTATCACCTCTTAGAACCAGCACAATAAAAATGTTGGATAATTTTTGTCTTTATTTTTACCTGAAATTAAATCTAAAATATAATGTTTAGTACAGCTCATGATTAAACATAATAGACATTCATTGTCTGTAATATTTAACAGTGTATGTTTAGAAAATTGTCTGCTGATTCTGTACACTGAACATATATATATATATATATGTATATATATATATATATATATATATATATATATATAGCGAGAAGAGAGAGAGAGATAGAGAGATAGATAGATAGATAGAGAGAGAGAGAGAAATACGAGAATAGTATATACATAGATTTGAGGTTAAGAATAGAATTATGTATATATATATATATATATATATATATATATATATATATATATATATATATCAGTGACGGATTTTATATTTCCATTATTCAGATAGATAGATAGATAGATAGATAGATAGATAGACACCTGTTCATCACATTACCTCTGAATATAAATAGATCCGTATCTATACCTACATGTACACAACAGTAACAAGTAATTATGAACATATTCATTATATAGTCGAAAGGTAAACACGTGAATAATGGGGTATAGATTGGATTTGCTCGCAATATCCATCGATTCTGTTGGCGTCTCTACATCCACTGATGTTGCGCACGCGCGTCTAGATGCAGCCTCCTCTCATGCTTTTTTGCGAGGTGATCGCGAATGACGGCGAAACAGTGTGGGTTTTTATTCGATTAAGGGAAGCGACGCTGGTGCAAGTCTTTTAAATCAATGAGAATTTTCGTATATAGGCGATGACGGCCGAGAAAAGCATTACGAGAGAAGCGACGCGTCGAGGAATGAGTGTGGAAGGGAAAGAAAAGGAGTAGACGAAGGAAAGACAAGAAACGAACGAGAAAGAAAGAAATGCTAGAAAGAAGTAAGGTTGGCATCGTTACCGCTGAAAGTAAAATGTGTAAGAAAAGCAAATTTGTAGCACGAATGGTACAAGAATAAAAGAATATAGAATCCCGGATAGACATACGTAAGATAATGTACCAAAAGAAGAATGAAAGACAGACAGTAAAAGGAAAGCAAGAGCGTTTAATATATACTCTTTTTTTCTTTGATATATCTTAAGAGCTATTGTGAGACAAACGAGACTTGCACAGATGTGACGCCATTCGGCGAGATGTGATGGCTTCTTTCTCTTTTTTTTTCCGTGCTCCTCAAAGACAAGGAGCGTACTTTTAAGTAATCGAGTCTTATCTGGGAAGTACTGACGAATACCTGAGCCCGAATAAACTACGTAAGTAAGAAAGAATTAAAAAGAGATAAAATAATTGAGGAAAGTCTCTATCTATCCATCTATCTATCTATCTATCTATCTATCTATATATATATATATATATATATATATATATATATATATACTTTCCTCAATTATTTGATTTGATTTGAAGATAGATAGTTATGAACAGATTTATGAACAAACACATTGTTAAATACAGGCTTAGATAGATAGATAGATAGATAGATAGATAGATAGATAGATAGATAGATAGACACAAAAAATAGACATAGATAGATAGATTGATAGATAGATAGATATGGGCAGACTGAGAAAGATAAACATATATATATATACAAGATAGATAGATAGATAGATAGATAGATAGATAGACACAAAAAATAGACATAGATAGATAGATAGATAGATAGATAGATAGATAGATAGATAGATAGATAGATAGATAGACACAAAAAATAGACATAGATAGATAGATAGATAGATAGATAGATAGGTAGATAGGTAGATAGATAGATAGATAGATAGATAGACACAAAAAATAGACATAGATAGATAGATAGATTGATAGATAGATAGATATGGGCAGACTGAGAAAGATAAACATATATATATATACAAGATAGATAGATAGATAGATAGATAGATAGATAGATACAAAAAATAGACATAGATAGATAGATAGATAGATAGATAGATAGACACAAAAAATAGACATAGATAGATAGATAGATAGATAGATAGATAGATAGGTAGATAGATAGATAGATAGATAGATAGATAGATAGATAGATAGATATGGGCAGACTGAGAAAGATAAACACATATATATATACAAGATAGATAGATAGATAGATAGATAGATAGATAGATAGATAGATAGATAGATAGACACAAAAAATAGACATAGATAGATAGATAGATAGATAGATAGATAGATAGATAGACAGACAGATAGATAGACAGATAGACAGATAGATAACGAAGCCAAAAGACGTTTAATATAAAGAGAAAAGAATAAAATAAATAAATTCTTTAAAAACATATAATTGACTCGAAGAAGAAGGAGGGTAAGTAAAATAATGAGGAGAGTAAGAATGCAGAGGAATGATAAATAGGAGAGCAAAAATGATTGAAAGTAGAGAAAGACGGAAGAAGTATCATGGGAAAGCAAGAATGATGAAGAAGGAATCCAGAATGAAGAAATTACGGAGAATAACAAGAATGAAGAAGAATGAAGTGAGGAACTGGAAAGACGAAGAAAAAAGCAACAGTGAAAAAAAAAAAAAGGAAAGCACTAGAAGGAACCAGAACGAAGACAAAAATTAAGTGGGGAGCAAAAATGATGACACGGAGAACAAGAATAAAGAACAATGAAGAGGAGAGTAAGGATGAAGAGGAGAGTATGAATGATGAAGTGGAGAGCAAGTATGATGACACAGGAATGATGAGGAGTAGAGCAATGGTGAAGAAGATTGATGAAGAAGGAAACAAGGAGTATGAAAAAATCAAGAATTATAAAGAGGAGAGCAACGATGATGAGGAGAGTATGAATGAAAGAGAATAATAAAGTGGAGATCAAGAATGATGAGGAGTAGAGCAAGGCTGAATAAAAATGTTGAAGGAGGGAACAAGGATGATAAGGAAGAAATCAAGAATTATAAAGAGGAGAGCAACGACAATGATGAGGAGAGCAAGTATGATGAAGAATGATAAAGAGAGCATGAATGATGAAGCAGGAATGATGAGGAGTAGAGCTAGGGTGAAGAAGAATGATGAAGAAAGCAACAAGGAGAATGAAAAAGAAATCAAGAATTAAAAAGGGGAGAGCAACGATGATGAGGTGAGCAAGAATGAAAAAGAACGATAAAGTGGAGAGTATGAATGATGAAGCAAGAATAATGAGGGTGAAGAAGGATGATGAAGGGAACAAAGAGAATGAAGAAGAAATCAAGAATTATAAAGAGGAGAACAACGATGATGAGGAGAGCAAGAATGAAAAAGAATGATAAAATGAAGAGCAAGAATAATGAGGAGTAGAGCAAGGGTGAAGAAGAATGATGAAGAAGGGAACAAGGATGATGAAGAAGAAATCAAGAATTATAAAGAGGAGAGCAACAATGATGATGAGGAGAGCAAGACCACTGGCGACTGTGAAATTCTGAAAATAGGGTGGGGCATTTAGGAGCCGTTTTTTTTTTCTGAGGTGGAGAGGGGCAAATTCAAACTGCTTACTACATATTACTACTACAATATACTACACCACTATCATACACACAGCTTAGGAATGAGTTTAAGTATAAGAATGTTACTTCACTAAATTAAACAGAATAACTTCATAGTAGTGGGGTTCTAATCTATTCTTGTCCTCTTTTCCACTCTCAAGCTGTTGGAACACAAGAGATGTTAATTTCAAAACCAAACAAAAGAGTTAATACTAACGTCAATACTAGAAAGAACAGTGTGATTTGTCTGCTCTGGTTTCTGTCAGTCAATTTAGTGCCATACGTGATACACGCTTGGGCGATCATGTCTCGAAAGAGGCATGACTGACTGAGTAGAAAATTATCCCGAAGTAGGTTGCCATTGCTTTCTGCGGTAGACGGTTGACAATATAGAAGCCAATCTGTCCTATTATTTGACTCACAGCTAGATGTATTATATTATTAATAATTAAATGGGGGATCAGTTTATTACTTCTTAACAATATTAAATTGATCCCCGCTTTATGCCCAGCAGAAGCCTTAATCATGTTTCTATTATATTCAGTCAGTCAGTTAAGTGCCATACCTGATACACGCTAAGGCGATCATGTTTCGAACGAGGCATGACTGACAGTGTAGAAGGTTGCAATTGTTTTCTATGGTAGACTGCTTGCCAGCCAAAGCTATAGAACCCAATCTGTCCTATTATTTAACGCATAACTGGAGGGAAGACACGGATTAATACCTTCCCCAAGAGTATTTGTGCGTAAGTGAATGCAAGGAATTCAACAGTAACTAGAACTCAGCTCCCTGATTACTCTTTCCGAGCTGATATCCACTGCACCACAACGCACATCCTATGATTTCTATCAGCCATACGTGATACACGCTTCGGGTGATCATGTCCCGAAAGAGACATGACTGACTAGGCAAAAAATTATCCCGCAATAGATTGCCATTGCTTTCTGTGGTAGATTGGTTGCCAGCCAAGGCTACAGAACGCAATCTGTCTTATTATTTAACCCATAACTGGAGGGAAGAGACGGATTAATACTTTTCCCAAGGGTAAAAACTCAGAGGGAAACGTGCAGAAGATCAAGTCTTATAAAAATTAGAGACTGACCATTTTCATAAAATTTTAAAGCTTATAAAAGTGGGTTAGGGGCAAACGAAGAGCCAGTCAAAATTCTGTGGAGACCTTGGCTCTTTCTGTTCACCTCCCCCACCGTAGTATCGTCACTAAAGAAGAAGGATGAAGTGGAAGGCAAGATTGAGGAAGAGAGAGTAAGGATGAAGAAAATGAAAAAGGTGAAGAGGAGAGCAAAAATGAAGAAGGATGAAGAAGGGATAGAGAAAGATAAAGCTGAAAGCAACAATGAAGAAGAATTGAAGAGGGATGATGAAGAGGAGAGAAAGAATATTAATGTAGAGAGCACGAATGATGAAGGGGAGGGCAAGAATGAAAAATATTTAATAAGAGAGTAAGAATGATAAGAGGGAAGACTAAAATCTAGAGGAATGATGAAGAGGAGAGAAAGAATGCTAATGTGGAGAGCACAAATGACAGAGGGAGAGCAAGGATGAAGAAGAATGACAAAAAGTGGTGAAAGACTGTAATAAAGGGATAAGGAGGAGGCAAAAAATGAATGAAGAGGACAGCAAAAATGAAAATGAATGATAAAGATGTGAGCAAGGATGAATGATGTCGTTGAGAGCACGAATGATGATATGGAGAGCAAGATTGAAAGGTGGAGTGCAAGAATGATGATGAGGTGAGCAAAAATGAAAATGAATGATAAAGATGTGATCAAGGATGAAGGATGTAGTAGAGATCATGAATGATGATATGGAGAGCAAGATTGAAAAGTGGAGAGCAAGATTGATGATGAGGAGAGCAAGATTGAAAATGAATGATAAAGATGTGAGCAAGGATGAAGGATGTATTAGAGATCATGAATGAGGATATGGAGAGCAAGATTGAAAGGTGGAGTGCAAGAATGATGATGAGGTGAGCAAAAATGAAAATGAATGATAAAGATGTGATCAAGGATGAAGGATGTAGTAGAAAGCACGAATGATGATTTGGAGAGCAAGATTGAAAAGTGGAGAGCAAGATTGATGATGAGGAGAGCAAAAATGAAAATGAATGATAAAGATGTGATCAAGGATGAAGGATGTAGTTGAGAGCACGAATGATGATATGGAGAGCAAGTTTGAAAAGTGGAGAGCAAGAATGATGAGGAGGAGAGCAAGAATGAAAATGAATGATAAAGATGTGATCAAGGATGAAGGATGTAGTTGAGAGCACGAATGATGATATGGAGAGCAAGTTTGAAAAGTGGAGAGCAAGAATGATGAGGAGGAGAGCAAGAATGAAAATGAATGATAAAGATGTGATCAAGGATGAAGGATGTAGTTGAGAGCACGAATGATGATATGGAGAGCAAGTTTGAAAAGTGGAGAGCAAGAATGATGAGGAGGAGAGCAAGAATGAAAATGAATGATAAAGATGTGATCAAGGATGAAGGATGTAGTTGAGAGCACGAATGATGATATGGAGAGCAAGTTTGAAAAGTGGAGAGCAAGAATGATGAGGAGGAGAGCAAGAATGAAAATGAATGATAAAGATGTGATCAAGGATGAAGGATGTAGTTGAGAGCACGAATGATGATATGGAGAGCAAGTTTGAAAAGTGGAGAGCAAGAATGATGAGGAGGAGAGCAAGAATGAAAATGAATGATAAAGATGTGATCAAGGATGAAGGATGTAGTTGAGAGCACGAATGATGATATGGAGAGCAAGTTTGAAAAGTGGAGAGCAAGAATGATGAGGAGGAGAGCAAGAATGAAAATGAATGATAAAGATGTGATCAAGGATGAAGGATGTAGTTGAGAGCACGAATGATGATATGGAGAGCAAGTTTGAAAAGTGGAGAGCAAGAATGATGAGGAGGAGAGCAAGAATGAAAATGAATGATAAAGATGTGATCAAGGATGAAGGATGTAGTTGAGAGCACGAATGATGATATGGAGAGCAAGTTTGAAAAGTGGAGAGCAAGAATGATGAGGAGGAGAGCAAGAATGAAAATGAATGATAAAGATGTGATCAAGGATGAAGGATGTAGTTGAGAGCACGAATGATGATATGGAGAGCAAGTTTGAAAAGTGGAGAGCAAGAATGATGAGGAGGAGAGCAAGAATGAAAATGAATGATAAAGATGTGATCAAGGATGAAGGATGTAGTAGAAAGCACGAATGATGATATGGAGAGCAAGATTGAAAAGTGGAGAGCAAGAATGATGAGGAGGAGAGCAAAAATGAAAATGAATGATAAAGATGTGATCAAGGATGAAGGATGTAGTTGAGAGCACGAATGATGATATGGAGAGCAAGTTTGAAAAGTGGAGAGCAAGAATGATGAGGAGGAGAGCAAGAATGAAAATGAATGATAAAGATGTGATCAAGGATGAAGGATGTAGTTGAGAGCACGAATGATGATATGGAGAGCAAGTTTGAAAAGTGGAGAGCAAGAATGATGAGGAGGAGAGCAAGAATGAAAATGAATGATAAAGATGTGATCAAGGATGAAGGATGTAGTTGAGAGCACGAATGATGATATGGAGAGCAAGTTTGAAAAGTGGAGAGCAAGAATGATGAGGAGGAGAGCAAGAATGAAAATGAATGATAAAGATGTGATCAAGGATGAAGGATGTAGTTGAGAGCACGAATGATGATATGGAGAGCAAGTTTGAAAAGTGGAGAGCAAGAATGATGAGGAGGAGAGCAAGAATGAAAATGAATGATAAAGATGTGATCAAGGATGAAGGATGTAGTTGAGAGCACGAATGATGATATGGAGAGCAAGTTTGAAAAGTGGAGAGCAAGAATGATGAGGAGGAGAGCAAGAATGAAAATGAATGATAAAGATGTGATCAAGGATGAAGGATGTAGTTGAGAGCACGAATGATGATATGGAGAGCAAGTTTGAAAAGTGGAGAGCAAGAATGATGAGGAGGAGAGCAAGAATGAAAATGAATGATAAAGATGTGATCAAGGATGAAGGATGTAGTTGAGAGCACGAATGATGATATGGAGAGCAAGTTTGAAAAGTGGAGAGCAAGAATGATGAGGAGGAGAGCAAGAATGAAAATGAATGATAAAGATGTGATCAAGGATGAAGGATGTAGTTGAGAGCACGAATGATGATATGGAGAGCAAGTTTGAAAAGTGGAGAGCAAGAATGATGAGGAGGAGAGCAAGAATGAAAATGAATGATAAAGATGTGATCAAGGATGAAGGATGTAGTTGAGAGCACGAATGATGATATGGAGAGCAAGTTTGAAAAGTGGAGAGCAAGAATGATGAGGAGGAGAGCAAGAATGAAAATGAATGATAAAGATGTGATCAAGGATGAAGGATGTAGTTGAGAGCACGAATGATGATATGGAGAGCAAGTTTGAAAAGTGGAGAGCAAGAATGATGAGGAGGAGAGCAAGAATGAAAATGAATGATAAAGATGTGATCAAGGATGAAGGATGTATTAGAGATCACGTATGATGATATGGAGAGCAAGATTGAAAAGTGGAGAGCAAGAATGATGAGGAGGAGAGCAAGAATGAAAATGAATGATAAAGATGTGATCAAGGATGAAGGATGTAGTTGAGAGCACGAATGATGATATGGAGAGCAAGTTTGAAAAGTGGAGAGCAAGAATGATGAGGAGGAGAGCAAGAATTAAAATGAATGATAAAGATGTGATCAAGGATGAAGGATGTAGTTGAGAGCACGAATGATGATATGGAGAGCAAGTTTGAAAAGTGGAGAGCAAGAATGATGAGGAGGAGAGCAAGAATGAAAATGAATGATAAAGATGTGATCAAGGATGAAGGATGTAGTTGAGAGCACGAATGATGATATGGAGAGCAAGTTTGAAAAGTGGAGAGCAAGAATGATGAGGAGGAGAGCAAGAATGAAAATGAATGATAAAGATGTGATCAAGGATGAAGGATGTAGTTGAGAGCACGAATGATGATATGGAGAGCAAGATTGAAAAGTGGAGAGCAAGAATGATGAGGAGGAGAGCAAGAATGAAAATGAATGATAAAGATGTGATCAAGGATGAAGGATGTAGTTGAGAGCACGAATGATGATATGGAGAGCAAGTTTGAAAAGTGGAGAGCAAGAATGATGAGGAGGAGAGCAAGAATGAAAATGAATGATAAAGATGTGATCAAGGATGAAGGATGTAGTTGAGAGCACGAATGATGATATGGAGAGCAAGTTTGAAAAGTGGAGAGCAAGAATGATGAGGAGGAGAGCAAGAATGAAAATGAATGATAAAGATGTGATCAAGGATGAAGGATGTAGTTAAGAGCACGAATGATGATATGGAGAGCAAGTTTGAAAAGTGGCGAGCAAGAGTGATGAGGAGGAGAGCAAGAATGAAAATGAATGATAAAGATGTGATCAAGGATGAAGGATGTAGTTGAGAGCACGAATGATGATATGGAGAGCAAGTTTGAAAAGTGGAGAGCAAGAATGATGAGGAGGAGAGCAAGAATGAAAATGAATGATAAAGATGTGATCAAGGATGAAGGATGTAGTTGAGAGCACGAATGATGATATGGAGAGCAAGTTTGAAAAGTGGAGAGCAAGAATGATGAGGAGGAGAGCAAGAATGAAAATGAATGATAAAGATGTGATCAAGGATGAAGGATGTAGTTGAGAGCACGAATGATGATATGGAGAGCAAGTTTGAAAAGTGGTGAGCAAGATTGATGATGAGGAGAGCAAGAATGAAAATGAATGTGAGCAAGGATAAAGGATGTAGTAGAGAGTATGTATTAGGATAAAAAGAGCACGAATAAAGAAGAATGAAAAAGTGGAGAGCAAGTATGATGAAGAGGAGAGCAAGAATAAAAACGAATGATACAAATGTGAGCGAGGATGAAGGATTTAGCAGAGGGAATGAATTAGAATGCGAGGAAAATAAAGAAGAATGAAAAAGTGGAGAGCAAGAATGATGAATAGGAGAGTAAGAATGAAGAATGATGACGAGAAAAGCTATGAATGATAAAAATAAAAAAGATCAATAATGAAGAAGTAATATAAAGTGGTGAGAAAGTATGATGAATTATATGATGTATTATATTACATAATAATTAAATGGGGGATCAGTTTATTACTTCATAACAATATTAAATTGATCCCCCACTTTATGCCCCGCAGAAGCATTACTCAAGAATGAAGGAGCATGATGAGGCGAATAAAGAATTAACAGATAGAAAGAAAATACAAACAATAGAATTATATTAAAATAGAAATAATACACGCTAAAATAAAAAAGAAAGAAATATCGCGCAATAATAATAATAAGATATCAGAAAACTATATACCATCTGATCTCATGGTTTTTTGTACTTGAACCAAATGAATATGAAATTCGTCACTATAGAGTTGCACATTGTCCCAATCTGTGTATGGCTTAAAGTCAAGTCACCAGCACATAATAGTAAAAGATTTGTGTCAGACATTGAGACAACATTTTCCTATAAGGGCTCTTAAATGAAGCTATTTGAATCTATATATTAAGCCTATTAATATATTATTTATTTTTTCATATTTGTTTGTTTGTTGTATTTTCATTCATAATGCAAAAAAATTAATTTTTTAATATATTCAACTATTACTGCTACATTCATGAGGCAAAAAACAGCATTTTTTTTTAATCATATCACCCCAAGCAAGGTGGTAAGAGTGAAAAGATTGGAAAAGAGAAAGCCGGAAACTACATCCTAAACAGGAAACAAGGGATGAGCCTCTACACCTGTTCAATAGACGTGGGTGGAGTGTGAACCAGGCGATGGTTTAGTCTATCTACTCCAATTGAGAAAAAAATGAAAAAGAAGACAAAAAAAAGGAAAAGTGAAAAGATTGGAAAAGAGAAAGCCGGAAACCACATCCTAAACAGGAAACAAGGGATGAGCCTCTACACCTGTTCAATAGACGTGGGTGGAGTGTAAACCGGGCGATGGTTTAGTCTATCCACTCCAATTGAAAAAAAAAAAAAAAGAGTGAAAAGATTGGAAAAGAGAAAACCGGAAACCGCACCCTAAGCAGGAAACAAGGGATGAGCCTCTTCACCTGTTCAATAGACGTGGGTGGAGTGTGAACCGGGCGATAGTTTAGTCTATCTACTCAAAGAATTCACTGATAATAGGGGGGTAGATTTTCAATTTGAAGTTTAGTTATAATTTTTTCATTTAATTTCATTTTGATAAAATAAAATAAAAATATTCCTTGATTTAAATACTGAAATTCTTTTTTTATTTTTTTTTTTTTGGTGGGTTTTCTCATTAATATTTAAGACAAATATTGCAAACTCGAGAATTTTTTAGTGCATTTTTATCTACGATTTTGACGCCAATTGCTCAAAAATCCGTTGAAGATCTAATTTTTTGCATTTGTACTTAATAGGTCTATACACAACTTTTGGTGCATTATTCTTTCTGGTTTTTGTTTTTAAAATGTGAAAAATCAGTCAGTTAAGTGCCATGCGCGATACACGCTTGGGCGATCATGTCTCGAAAGAGACATGACTGACTGGGCAGAAGATTATCCCGCAGTAGGTTGCCATTGCTTTCTGCGGTAGACTGGTTGCCGACCAAGGCTATAGAACCCAATCTGTCCTATTATTTAATCCATAACTGGAGGGAAGAGACGGATTAATACCTTTCCCAAGGGTATTTGCGCGTAAGTGAATGCAAGGAATTCAACTGGAATTCGAACTCGGTTCCCAGATTTTTCGTTCCGAGCCGATATCCACTGCGCCACAACGCACATCCGTGAAAAATCAACCTACCCTAAATTGTGCAAACACTTTACAAGAGATGTTAAACACAGGTATGAACATCCCCTCAGCATCGGTTACAGAAATAGAAGACATCACAATTTTATGGGATTACACTATTTACAGACAAGAAAATTGAAGCCAGTAGGCCAGACATAATTGTCAAAAACCAAAAAGAAAAACTTGCTTATTAATTGATATATTTTTTCTAGCGGATTGTAAAATAGTCACCAAGGAATTCGAAAAACTGTCAAAATATAAAGACCTGGAAATAGGAATAGAAAACATGTGGAAATTGAAAACAAGTATCGTACCATTGATAGTGGGTACGCTTGGAATGATAAAAAAAGGAACAAAACAACACATTGAAAGAATCCCTGGAAACGCAAGCGTGAGAGATATACAAAAAATTGTCTTGTTAAGTACAGTCCAAACACTAAGAAGAACTTTGTCTATGTAACGCTAGGGATGTTAGAGAGATATGAAAAAACATGAAATGGAGCCATAACAACACACTACCACCTGCTTTAGGTCTTCCTGCAGACTTGGTAGGTAGTGCAACCATAGCAGAAATAAAATCATGATGAAAAATGACATAATAATAATAATAATAATAATAATAATAATAATAATAATAATTGAAGCAAACAGGCCAGACATTATTGTTAAAAACCAGAAAGAAAAAACTTGTCTATTAATTGATATGGCTTGTCCAGCGGATTGTAACATAGCAACCAAGGAATTCGAAAAACTGTCAAAATATAAAAACCTGGAAATTGAAATAAAAAAGATTTGGAAATTGAAAACAAGAGTTGTGCCAGTGATAGTAGGTGCACTTGGAATGATAAAAAATGGAACAAAACAACACATTGAAAGAATCCCTGGAAACCCCAGCTTAAGAGATATACAAAAAATTGTCTTATTAAGTACAGCCCACACACTAAGGAAAACTTTATCTATGTAACGCTAGGGATGATAGGGAAGATAGAAAAAAACATGAAATGGGGCCATAACAACACGCCACGACCTGCCTTAGGTCTCCCCGCAGACTTGGTTGGTAGTGACACCAAAACAGAAATCCAAATATGATGAAAAATGACACAATAATCATAATAATAATACAAACACTGGCATGAACATCCCCTCAGCACCGGTTACAGAAATAGAAAACATCACAATTCTATGGGATTACACCAACTTTACAGACAGATAGATTGAAGCCAATAGGCCGGACATAATTGTCAAAAACCGAAATGAAAAATCTTTCCTATTAATTGATGTGGCTTGCCTAGCGGACTGTAACATAGCAACCAAGGAATTTGAAAAACAGTCGAAGTATAAAGACCTGGAAATTGAAATTTTAAAAAATGTGGCAATTGAAAACAAGTTATAGTAGGAGCGCTTGGAATGATAAAAAAAGGGAACGCATCAACACAATGATTCAAAAAAAAAAATACTCTGGGAATTCCAGCTAGAGAGATATACAAAAAATTGTTTCCAGCCCAGAAACTATGTAATACTAGAGATGTTAGGGTGATATGAAAAAACATGAAATGGAGCCATAATAACACACCACGACCTGCCTTAGGTCTTCCCGCAGACTTGGTAGACAGTTGATATGGCTTACCCAACGGTAGGTAGTTGATATGTCTTACCCAGCGGACTGTAACATAGCAACCAAGGAATTTGAAAAACTATTGAAGTATAAAGACCTGGAAATCAAAATAAAATAAAAATAATAAAAAAATGCATAAATGTGGAAACTGAAAATAGGAAAAGTACCAATCATAGTAGGTGCGCTTGGAAAGATAAAAACAGGAACAAAACAACGCATTGAAAGAATTCCAAGAAAATTTCAGCTTAAAAAAATATAAAAGATTGTCTTGATATGTCTATCCTGCACACTAAAAAGAATTTTGTTCATATAACGTTGGTGATATTATGGGAATTTGAACAACAAATCAGGAAACGTTGTCATAACAACGCACCACTATTTGTCTTGGGTCTTTCTGCAGACAATAGGTAGTGTAACCACAGCAGATATCAAAATAATAATAATAATAATAATAATAATAATAATAATAAACAAACACTGGTATGAACATCACCCAGCACCGGTTACAGAAATAGAAGATGTAACCATTCTATGGGATTACACCATCTACACAGACAGAAAAATTGAAGCAAACAGGCCAGACATTATTGTTAAAAACCAGAAGGAGAAAACTTGTCTATTAATTGATATGGCTTGTCCAGCGGATTGTAACATAGCAATCAAGGAATTTGAAAAACTGTCAAAATATAAAGACCTGGAAATTGAAATAGAAAAAAATGTGGGAATTGAAAACAAGAGTCGTGCCAGTGATAGTAGGTGCACTTGGAATGATAAAAAATGGAACAAAACAACACATTGAAAGAATCCCTGGAAACCCCAGCTTAAGAGATATACAAAAAATTGTCTTATTAAGTACAGCCCACACACTAAAGAAAAGTTTGTCTATGTAACGCTAAGGATGATAGGGGAGATAGAAAAACATGAAATAGAGCCATAACAACACGCCACGACCTGCCTTAATCTCCCCGCAGACTTGGTTGGTAGTGCGACCAAAGCAGGAATCGAAATATGATGAAAAATGACATAATAATAACAGAAGACCTATAAACAATGAATATAACGACATAGAGAAGAAAAATAAAGATGACAAAAAGAGAAAAATATGGGAAAAAGAAAGAATTATTATATCGTAAATGCCAAAATAAAAAGAAATAAAAGATCAAAAGAAAACACTGACGACAAAAGAAATGATTTTAAAAAAATCGTGCCAAGAAAAAAACAAACAAACAAAAAAAATACAAGGAGAAAGAAAGATTTGTTGAAACGAAACACTGAACGATAATCTGATTTTATTAATTTTTTTTTTTCAATGTAATCTTGTTTTAATTCTGTTAATCGTATTTACTTTCTTCCGACATTTTATCCTTTTTCTGGCTTCATTAAAACCCATTCTCCCCACGCGCCATGTTTGTTCTTTTTATTTTATTTTTACAGTATAATTTTGGCCAAAAGTCTTTGCAACAAAAAATAATCCCAAGATAGGTCGTGTGTCGCCCGAGTATCTAATTAATTAAATAAAAAAAAGCTGTAAATATCAACAACAATATTTTTAAAATGTTTCGATATAACATCAACAATAATAATAGATACATATATATGTGTGTGTGTGTGTGTGTGTGTGTGTGTGTGTGTGTGTGTGTGTGAGTGTGTGTGTGTGAAACAAACATATTCAAAGAAAAAAAACGTATGTCAGTAAAAAGCAAACGGGGAAGTGCCAACATTTTTAAAAATCACTTAGAGTTTACGAGACAAACGAGATCAGACGAAATGAGACGTGACTAGACGAGATGTGGCTATAGCCGAAACCCGCACAAACAATGTTTATAATAATGGCTTTTAATGGACAAATTGGATTTGCAAAGTAGTGCGAGGCTGGTGCGTCGAGCTATCGCCAGAGGGCGCTGGGCACTCTGCGGTGTGCAGCCATATTGTTTCGTAGATTTGCGGACTGTTCAAAAGGCGAAAACAGGATGGGATTTTGATTGTTGAGTACTGGTGGATGCTGGGTGCAGAAGGTGGGTGCTGGTTTTGGGCGGAAAGATCTGATGTAAACATTGAAATTGGATGCTGTATCTTTGTTGAGAGAAATGTTGAGAGAAATGATGTCTTAACAATATTAAATTTGGGGAAAGCAGACGAAAACCCTGCAGGTAAGATACGTCGGGATTATGAAAATTAGCGAGAAGATTGTGTGTGTGTAAGTCTGTCTGTTTTTTTGGGTTTTTTTTTTTAAAGGAATTAAAGAAAAATACACAGTGAAAAAAGGAAGGGTGAAAATAAAAATAAAAAGCTTAAAATTGTACGGCAAATTTAAAAAAAAAAGAAATCCTATAATGATCACCCGCGTAAAACAATTGAAAAAGATGAAGAAATACATTTTATTAATTAAATAATCTCCATGATATATAATCTGTGACGTCAGTGAAAGCTTCATTACTATTTTCGTTGTCACACAAGGCATATCTAATTGATCTAACAAAAATTCAAATGATAAATTTACCAGCACTTTCCCCGGTATTCTAACAGATTCCAGTAACACCCGGATGGTTGCTATATTTCGCTATTATTTTAAGTAAATCAGTTTTTCATAACTTTTGTTGGTCTTCATATCAGAACAATGGACAACTAGTCTTCAAACTTGTACTATATACTTCTGTATTCTGGATAATTTTATTAAGTCGAGTTATAAATAATTTCCATTTTAAAAGAATAAGAAAAATCGTTTTTAAGAAATCGACTTTATTCTTAAAAAACTAACATCGCTTTTTGTAAGATCAACGAAGTTAAGCAACGCCGAGGCTATTTAGTACCTATATGGGTGACCGTTTGAGAATACCAGGTGCTGTAAGTGTGGATGTATGGGTCATATGGCTTACGGACACATCATGTTGAATCCCCTTCTCTGATTCCTGTACAATCAATGAAGTTAAGAAACGCCGAGCCTGGTTAGTACCTATATGGGTGACCGGTTGTAGATACCAGGTGCTGTAAGCTGAGATGTACAGATCATATGGCTTACGGCCACATCCCGTTGAATCATCTTTTCCCGTAAGATCAACTAAGTTAAGCAACGCCGAGGCTGTTCAGTACCTATATGGGTGACCGTTTGAGAATACCAGGTGCTGTAAGTTTGGATGTATGGGTCATATGGTTTACGATCACCACGTTGAAACATCGGTTTCCGTAAGATCAACTAAGTTAAGCCAGGTCGAGTCTAGTCAGTACCTAGATGGGTGACTGCTTAAGAACACCAAGTACTATGAGTTTGGGTGTGCAATTGATGTAATGTATAAAGGCACAGAATTGGTAATCGGAGAGTCGAGTTTCAATTTCAGTTGACTTTTTTCACTTACACGCAAATACCCTTGAGAAAAGTATGAATCTACCTCTTCTCTCCTTAGCTATGGATTAAATAGTAAATATTGTATCACTAAACTAAATCAATAAAAAATACAATCTAAAAATATATTTTCTAGCTTTAATTAACCTTCTCTGCCCTGATATGGGGTGATAGCACCTGTTAGGGTCCCAGCTATGGATAAATAGTGAACCCTCTAAACAAAAACAAAAACTATGAAAATATAAAAATATAATTTTATCGTGAAAATATCAACAATACTCATTTATATAAACAAAATTACGAGCAATATATATTTATAATAAAATCACCAAAAATTATATCTAAAAAATATATGTCATATTTAGATTATATTTAATTTATATTTAATTTAGTTATATTTGATATATATTTATAATAAAATCACCAAAAAATATATCTAAAAAATATATGTCATATTTAGATTATATTTAATTTATATTTAATTTAGTTATATTTGATATATATTTATAATAAAATCACCAAAAAATATATCTAAAAAATATGTCATATTTAGATTATATTTAATTTATATTTAATTTAGTTATATTTGATATATATTTATAATAAAATCACCAAAAAATATATCTAAAAAATATATGTCATATTTAGATTATATTTAATTTATATTTAATTTAGTTATATTTGATATATATTTATAATAAAATCACCAAAAAATATATCTAAAAAATATATGTCATATTTAGATTATATTTAATTTATATTTAATTTAGTTATATTTGATATATATTTATAATAAAATCACCAAAAAATATATCTAAAATATATGTAATATTTAGATTATATTTAATTTATATTTAATTTAGTTATATTTGATATATATTTATAATAAAATCACCAAAAAATATATCTAAAAAATATATGTCATATTTAGATTATATTTAATTTATATTTAATTTAGTTATATTTGATATATATTTATTATAAAATCACCAAAAAATATATCTAAAAAATATATGTCATATTTAGATTATATTTAATTTATATTTAATTTAGTTATATTTGATATATATTTATAATAAAATCACCAAAAAATATATCTAAAAAATATATGTCATATTTAGATTATATTTAATTTATATTTAATTTAGTTATATTTGATATATATTTATAATAAAATCACCAAAAATATATCTAAAAAATATATGTCATATTTAGATTATATTTAATTTATATTTAATTTAGTTATATTTGATATATATTTATAATAAAATCACCAAAAAATATATCTAAAAAATATATGTCATATTTAGATTATATTTAATTTATATTTAATTTAGTTATATTTGATATATATTTATAATAAAATCACGAAAAATTTATATAAAAAATATATGTCATATTTAGATTATATTTAATTTATATTTAATTTAGTTATATTTGATATATATTTATAATAAAATCACCAAAAAATATATCTAAAAAATATATGTCATATTTAGATTATATTTAATTTATATTTAATTTAGTTATATTTGATATATATTTATAATAAAATCACCAAAAAATATATCTAAAAAATATATGTCATATTTAGATTATATTTAATTTATATTTAATTTAGTTATATTTGATATATATTTATTATAAAATCACCAAAAAATATATCTAAAAAATATACCTTAATTCTGAAAGTATATATCTGTATAAAATATCGGTATTTACATAGAAAATATTTAAAGCGTATTTTTTTTTTTTGAGATGAGTAATTTTCAATAATCTTGGAATTATTTCAAACTGTTGTTCTCATCTTGGTTGATATAGGTGTTATAATAGACACAACGTTTCGACCAAGTACCCTCTGGTTATCATCAGGTGTCCACAGATTGGCTGATGTGGATTATCTTGTTGATTATTGCGAAATATCCTGTGAAATCAATTATTCTTCTTTCATGTTGGATACTTGGTTCGACACTACCAAGTCCAAGGATCGAACTCATGACCACTAGATGATACTATCACATTTATAACCAACTACTATACCCACTACAAAGGACTTTAGTGGTGTATTTTTGGAGCCTTTTATATTCAGTGTCAGATGAATTTTGACAACCGGATTATGTTAGTGGGTTTGTGCCACTTGTCATAATTTGTATTTATTTCTGAGATGAGTAATTTTCAATCTTGGTTGATATGGGGTGTTATAATAGACACAGCGTTTCGACCAAGTACAAATCAGCCAATCTATGGACACCTGATGATGACCAGAGGGAAATTGGTCGAGACGTTGTCTATTATAACACCAATATCAACTAAGATGAGCAAAAAAGTTCAAAATAATTCCAAAATTATAGAAAATATTTAGATTTCGACATTAAATGACCCATACAGTTGTTGATATACCGCTAAACAAAACTGACGAAACAACGAACAAGAAAGAAATCTTTCAGGACTTTAGTTCATAAAATGTCCCACAATTTCTTAAAAAAATATTACATATTTTCAAGAATTACAAAATATAACTTTAACAAAAATACAACGTAAAACACGCATATCACTGCCTCTGGTAATCATTTACACACAAATATGCACAAAATCTGAGTTTCATCTACCATATATTCAACTGCGAAAGAAAAATAACATATAGATTCCCATTACTTCAAAGCTCCCAAGAAAATCAAATTTCGGCATTAAATGACCCATATAGAGTTGATATGCCTAAGATCACATATCGCTGCCTCTAGTAATCATATCCACAAAAAGATGTATATGCGCAAAATCTGAGTATTATCTACCATGTATTCCATTGTGAAAGCAAAATAACATACATTTTAGTGACTTCAAAGCGATCAACAAAATTAAGGTTTGGCATTAAATGACACCCGGAGGAGTTTATATACCGATAAACAAAAAATTTTTAAAAAATCAATTTAAATAACATATAAAAGTTTGATAAACCGTGGAAATCAAAAGAAATGAATCAATAATTTCAGTCAAGTGCAATACGTAATACATGCTTGGGCGATCATGTCCCGAAAGCGACATGACTGACTGGGCAGCAGATTATCCCACAGTCGATCGCCATTGCTTCCTGTGGTAGACGAAGGTTATATAACCCAATCCGTCCTGTTATTTGTCTCATAGCTAGAGGGGAAGAAATATATTGCATTATTAAGTAGTAATTATTGGGGGATCAGTTTATTACTTCATAAATATAGAAAACCAATCTCTGGATACTTCAGTTACATATTTCTTTTGAATATATTAGTGCAGTAAAATTCCCCGCAAATACACTTTTTTGGTACGGAATTCAAATGGTTAACGCTAAAAAACAAAGTTGTTTACACTTCTACAAAATGACATACACTGAATTTTAAGCTTGCCTAGAGTACTTATAAATTATTGGGGGATCAGTTTATTACTTCATAAATATAGAAAACCAATCTCTGGATACTTCAGTTACATATTTCTTTTGAATATATTAGTGCAGTAAAATTCCCCGCAAATACACTTTTTTGGTACGGAATTCAAATGGTTAACGCTAAAAAACAAAGTTGTTTACACTTCTACAAAATGACATACACTGAATTTTAAGCTTGCCTAGAGTACTTATAAATACGTTACTATCTGAAACTACACACACGCAGTTTTAGAAACGCCATCTGTTAAAAAACAGCAGGAATTTCTTCAAAGTCCTAATATATATATATATAAACTAGCAGTATTGCCCGGCGTTGCTGGGGTGTAATGAAAGCTTTAAAACTAATCCATGCTCCTGGAGCTCAGACTCAGCCTAAAGAATAGTTGAAATAATAAAATAAATGCGACAATTTACCAATCGCACCTAGTATACATATATATGTGTGCGTGTGTGTGTGCGCGCGCGCGCGCGCGTGTGTGTGTGTGTGTGTGTGTGTGTGTGTGTGTGTGTGTGTGTGTGTGTAATATATATATACTAGCAGTATAGCCAGGCGTTGCTCGAGTGTAATGAAAGCTTTAAAACTAATACATGGTCCTGGAGCTCAGACTCTTTGGACGTTGGCACGAAAGACTAAAAAGCAATAGTTGTTTCCAGTCAAAACGAAACCGTAGACTGAAAGAAAAATGAATGGATGTAAGTCAAATTTTGATTTCCTGGTATCGATATCAAATAAGTTTTTTTCGTCGTAAACTGAATTTTGAAGGCTAAATAAGTCCTCTGAGTAAATGGTATCATGGCTGAGACTAAGAACTACAATTATGCCTACTTAGAGCCAAACCCAAAGCAAAAATTAAAATAAAAGAGCTGAAAAAAATACAGACATACAGGCAGATAAACAGACACACACACAAACATCTTGCCTTATATATATATATTTTTAATCATATCACCCCAAGCAAGGCGGTAACACCACTGATGCGCAGGGGGCTACGTAAGGGTAAAAAGAATGGAAAAGAGAAAGCCGGAAACCACATCCTAAACAGGAAACAAGGGATGAGCCTCTTCACCTGTTCAATAGATGTGGGTGGAGTGTGAACCGGGCGATAGTTTAGTCTATATATATATATATTATCGATTTTCTGCATTATTATAAGAACTGCAACCTTGAATCTTCCGAATATCGTTTCTTATGTTATTGTCTATGAGTGTATGAAATTTGATTAAAATCGGATCACTCCTTCTATAACCCGATTTGTTCGATTATCGATTTTCGATATTTATCGAGGGTACTTCGACACAAAACATAGCTAAGAACACTCGCAGACGCTTACAGTACAACTGTGTGAATTTTCAAGAAAATCGGTTCAGCCGTTTCGGAATCTATAGGTAACGGACACACACACACACACACACACACACACACACACACACACACACACACAGTTCCATTTATAAATAAGTTTAAATGAAATACACGTTTAGAGTAAAGTTGTGGACAAAGTATCTGTAATTAAATCCAGAAAATTGCGTACAAATATATTTCGATTTTGGGATCAATTATTTGAGGTTTTATAATGCCACTGAACGAAATTAACTAAATGAGGTGAATATTGCGTATCAAGCAGTTACAAAAATTTAAATACCTTAGAATTGTTCTAAAAAAATAAAAAAAAAAAACGCAAGGTGCGACACAGAGATTCAAAGGCGAATTGGCACGGTGAAGGACACGTTCCAGAAGCTGAGTAGAGTATTAAGAGACAGAAAAATTTTACTAGAAGCAAAAAAGAGAGTATTACATTGCTATGTGATGTCAGTTCTTCAATATGGCAGTGAATGTTAGACAATATCATCAAAGATGAAGGAAAAACTTGAAGCAACTGAAATATGGTTCTACAGACGGATGCTGTGGATATCATAGATCGAGCATGTGAACAGTGATGATGTTTTGGAAAGGATGGAAACGAAAAGGAAATTAATAGTACTAAAGTTCTTGGGACGTGCAATGAGGAAGGAAGGCTTGGAGAACTTGATACTGACAGGCCAGATAAAGGAAAAAAGAGACAGGGAAAAGCAGCGGATAACATATTTGAAGGGCTGAGCAGGTGGATGACAGAACGGGGTTGAGAGGTGTTACAAGAGAAAGTGTGCTAAGAGTCACCAGTTATAGGGAGATGTAGAAGGCCATGATCGCCTACGTCCTGAAAGATCAAGACACATAGAATTAGAAAATTTGGTATTTTGGAAGACAACAACAGTGTTCAAATTTTATTTTTCTTATACTTGCTTGAATACAGTTTTCGTTGTTAACATTTTTCATTTTCATCCGCTGTGTACGCTGCTACGATTATACAAACATAGTGGGTTTCGTAGAAAAGACCAGCCGAGCTTCAAAATTAATTTTTCCTGGTCCTTGCTTGAATTCAGTTTTGCGTTATCAACATTTTTCTTTTAATGCTGCCATTACTGTACAAATATGACGGATTTAGTAGAAGAGACTAACCGAGTTCCAAAATTATTTTTTCCCGGCCCTTGCTTGAATTCAGTTTGCGTTTGTCAATATTTTTTTCATCCACTGTGTACGCTGCCACAGCCGTACAAATATAACGAAGTTTGGTAGAAAAGATCAACCGAGTTACAATTTTTCTTTTACATTTCTTACTTAAATGCAGTTTGCGTTGACAACACTATTTTTAATCCGATGTGTACGCTGCCACTTCTTTGCATAGGCCTGAGCTAATGTACGGCGGAGCAGGGTTGAGAAAAATAGCAAGAGTAAAAATATCGAGAGAGACTAGAGGCAGGGCTAAATTGCGACGATCCAAGAATTTCACCTCTAACGTCGCAATACGAGTGGCCCCGACCGCTCCCTTCGATCATTGCCTCGCCGTAGACGGAGACCGACAGACGTAGACGAGGCCCTCTTCCATCATTCCATGATCGCCTACGCCCTAAAGAGACACGGTACATGAAGAAGAAGAAGAAGAAGAAGAAGAAGAAGAAGAAGAAGAAGAAGAAGATATATACTAATCTATATATATAAAAGGCAATCTGTGTGTCCGTGTGTGACTGTTTCCTGTGCACGCCTACATTTTTTAAGCTACGCCATTCAAACTTTCTAGGGACACATATCTACAGGGAAGCCAGGTCGACACATACTTTTTGAGTTTAAGTTCAACAATTTTTACCTTTCGCACATTTAGGTCAATGGAGCCGATTGTTTACATTTGCTCCGTAAAACATCTAAGAACTAAGATGTTTGCTGAATTAACTCGCAGAAATCAAATCATACGTGTCAAACGCGACTAAAATATTTTTTTATAAAAAAAATCCTTTATATTTCATTTTTATTCTGACGTTTGAAAAATTCATTTGGTCAACAAAAAATTGTGAATATTTACCCCGTAATTTTTAAACAAAAGAAATATTTTTTAAAGTGTTTTTTCAAACAAAATATGTAAAATAAAAAGTGGCATTTTCTTCTACTACTAAAATGTTCTGAGTTGCACGGGCAACGCCGGGCTATGTATATTATATACTAGTATATAGTGAAAAGAAATATACCGTTTGCTGTCAATCTGAGATTCGTGCATGTAGCAATTGTCAGGAACATATTCGAACTGGCTATTGGAATATGTGAATATTTACAAAACTTTTGTTATCTCCAAAAAAAGTAATGCCTCCTAATTGAGCTCTCTGCCTGCATCACTTTTTAATGTTAAAAATTTTAAAAGAAAAACAAATATATATATATATATATATATATATATATATATATATATATATATATATGTATGTATGTATGTATGTATATGTAAGTATTTCCTTTGTAAAGGTGTTATAATGCAACTCAGGTTTTTACCACCTGGTGTCTTTAGACAATTTACGATAACTGATTTTACTGAATTAAAAAAAAATTTTTTTTCAAAGAACGCTTATGCAATGAGGATTTTTTAAGGATACTAAATTCCCAAAATTAGAAATTATGTTTTTATCCATGGTTGTATGATCCGAACAGGTATTTTTGGTCTGGTCTTATAAACACACAGTTTTTTTTATATATACCTTTCTATATATTTTGTTCTAATGGAGGGGGAGAAAGGAGAAGGAAAGAGACGTCTATAAAGATATACATAATCATTAAACACACACACACACACAAATATACACAACTCCTGTTCATATTTATAGAAAGTACAACAGGATACAGAGTGCACATTTCTATATAGTCACCAACATCGGCTAAGCATTGTCACTCCAAAAGTAATGCCTCCTAATTGTTTTCTAAGGAAACTGCCATACAGACAGCACAATGACATCCTTAGATGAAGTCTTTAGCTAAAAATATATATATATATATATATATATATATATATATATATATATATATATCTAGTTACCATCACAGCTTTCCTTGTCAATGCATTTAATACTGTGATGAATATTCTGAAGAAGGCCGAAGCGTATGGCATCAGTAGAAATAGTGTAAATAACAAATGTATGCATTGCCGATAGTTGTCTTAATTCCTAATCTTATATTATTCTCTCTCTTTACTAATGTTTTTCTTTTCATATTCTTCCGCACTCAGAGATCCTTGTATCTTAGTGGCTTTATTTCCTTGCCTGGAGTGTTAAATGATTTAAAACAAAAAACAACATTATAGGTTCAATAAAAAATTCTTGCATACTTAATGTACGTATTTGTAACAACAGACCAAAGCAACTTAAATCACTTTATCAAAGACAAAAAAAACACTAATGAGTAGATAGATCTATCTATCGCCCGGTTCACACTCCACCCATGTCTATTGAACAGGTTAAAAGGCTCATCCCTTGTTCCCTGTTTAGGATGTGGTTTCTGGCTTTCTCTTTTCCAATCTTCTCACTTTGGTTTCTCTTTTCAATTGGAGTAGATAGATCTATCTATCGCCCGGTTCACACTCCACCCATGTCTATTGAACAGGTTAAGAGGCTCATCCCTTGTTCCCTGTTTAGGATGTGGTTTCGGGCTTTCTCTTTTCCAATCTTCTCACTTTGGTTTCTCTTTTCAATTGGAGTAGATAGATCTATCTATCGCCCGGTTCACACTCCACCCACGTCTATTGAACAGGTTAAGAGGTTCATCCCTTGTTCCCTGTTTAGGATGTAGTTTCCGGCTTTGTCTTCTCCAATCTTTTCACTATTACGTAGCCCCCTGCACATCAGTGGCATTACTGCCTTGCTCGGGGTGATATGATTAAAAAAAATTTAAAAAAGGGATGTTATGTACAGCTTTCATCATTCAAGTGTAGGTTCTATCAAACTTAGACTCAAGGGGTTTATTTAATATCGAAGTAGCGGAGTCAACAACATCTTTACAGCGATTTGTATTTATGTCTGAGGCTCCAAAAATACACTAAAGTCCTTCAGCGTATTGCATATAGTAGTTAGTTATACATATATTAGTATCTTCTAGTGGTCATGAGTTCAATCCTTGGATCTGGTAGTGAAAGTACAATAAGTGATTTCACAGGATATTTCGCAATAATCAACAAGATAATCCATATCTACCAATCAATGGACACCTGCTGATGACTAGACGGTACTTGATCAAAAGGTTGTGTCTATTATAACACTAGCAGTATAACACAGCGTTGCTCGGGTGTAATGAAAGCTTTAAAACTAATACATGGTCCTGGAGCTCAGACTCTTTGGACGTTGGCACGAAAGACTAAAAAGCAATAGTTGTTTCCAGTTAAAGCGAAATCGTAGACTGAAAGAAAAATGAACGGATGTAAGTCAAATTTTGATATCCTGGTATCGATATCAAATAAGTTTTTTTCGTGGTAAACTGTATTTTGAAGGCTAAATAAGTCCTCTGAGTAAATGGTATCATGGCTGAGACTAAGAACTACAATTATACCTACTTAGAGCCAAACCCGAAGTAAAAACTAAAATAAAAGTGCTGAAAAAAATACAGACATACAGGCAGATAAACAGATACACACACAAACATCTTGTCTTATATATATATATATATATATATATATATATATATATATATATTATCGATTTTCTGCACTATTGTGAGAACTGCAACCTTGAAACTTCTGAATATCGTTTCTTATGTCTTTGTCTATGAGTGTATCAAATTTGATTAAAATCGGACCACTCCTTCTATAACCCGATTTGTTCGATTATCGATTTTCTATATTTATCGGGGGGTACCTCGACACAAAACCTAGCTAAGAACACTCGCAGACGCTTACAGTACAGCTGTGTAAATTTTCAAGAAAATCGGTTCAGCCGTTTCGGAGTCTATAGGTAACGGACACACACACACACACACACACACACACACAGAGACAAAGTTCCATTTATAAATAAGGTTAGATTAGATCTATATCAACCAAGATGAGAAAAATTCTTCGAAATAATTCCAAGATTATCTTTGGAGTGGAGCGAAAGAATCTTCGCTTGGAGTTGTCTAATAGATCAGATTTCAAGATTACATCTATTTTATTCAAGGCCGCCTCGGCTTTATCGATGTGAATTTTCGTTTCCTTGGTATGTTAAAGATTTGACGGATTCTATTCATTTCCCTAGACCAGTGGTTCCCAACCTTTTGGCACTCACGACCCCTTACCTAAACGTTTGAAACCCATGCGACCCCCTACATGCGACCCTCTACTTAGGGTTTACTATCAGCAGCTTAATTTTCTTTTTTATTTTCTGTGGAGGACAGGGAAAGAAACATCTAAAAACATATTTTAAAATTCTATAATTATTTATTACCAAATTAAAGCACATTGATCCAACCTGAATTCACAAAAGATCATATATTTCTTAAAATCATATTATCATAGATTTAAAAAGCTATCCAACCCAGCTAGCTTTGAAATTTGTAAGAGCTTGAAAAATGTCATTGATAAAATACAATTAATGTTATCCCAAGCTACTTTTAACAAGGCTACACGCTCCCCTACCAAGGCGTCGTGAGCCCCCTGCCGAACCCGAAGCAAAAATTAAAATAAAAGGGCTGAAATAAATATACAGGCAGATAAACAGACACACACACAAACATCTTGCCTTATCTTGCCACTATTTTGTCACTGTCTTCGGTCATCCGCCACGGTAGGGATGGACTTATATTTTCAATTCAATTCTCTTTATTGTTAATAACTTAAATGTTCTATGTTTACTGTGTGTTAATATTTACTCTTTGATAATGGCTTATGTGAGCCGAAAGCTTAGACCTGATAAAAAATTCAACAAATACTGTGATTTTTTGTTGTCTTTCAACGACATCACCATCAAGTATATCAGACGGTATGAACAGATCCTACAGAAAATTAATAGACAAAACTTATCTATATTATTCAATGAAACCTGCATTAATGAAAAAATGCTTCCAAAATACACACAATATATATTTATATATTATCGATTTTCTGCACTAATTTAAAAACTGCAACCTTGAAACTTCTGAATATCGTTTCTTATGTCTTTGTCTATAAGTGTATCAAATATAATTAAAATCGGACCACTTCTATAACCCGATTTTCGCGACCCACTGGTTGGGAACTTCTGCCCTAGACAGTTTGCTGGTTGAAGCATATGAATTCAGTTTCGGAGCCATTGACATACAGTTGAATATCAGTAGCAGCATTTTCTTGATAATGTAGAACTGTGGAATTGCTAATGATGTCCGCACTGATAGCTAGCATAGTTAACATCTGAGAACTTTTTGGCAAACTACAGATTCTCGAGGCAATATTCATTAAAACATTTAAGCCGTCAATTAACAAAATCAGCTCCTATGAATACTGTAATAATCTTCTAAAATGTTTTTTAATCATTTCACCCCAAGCAAGGCGGTACCGCGACTGATGTGTAGGGGGCTACATAAGAGATTTTAAGTATTAGGCAGAAGAAGAGTGAAGACAAAGACGAACCAGCTACAGGGGGTGAAAGAGAAAGGGCAAGAGAAGGATGTGAACACAGGAGCGAAGATAGTTACGAAGGTAAATTGAAAAGAAAAGAACAAGATACACGGGGCGATGTAGAAAGGGCTGTAGTTAAGTGGATAAGAGATGGGAATTGACATTGCATTTAAATTCCACGAGGTTGTAGCCTTTAGGAAAGCAACTATATGGAAGGGAGTTCTAAAGGCGGGAAGCGTGAGAAAAGAAGCTAATGAAGTAGAAGTGTCTCCTGCATTTGGTTGATCTAACTGTAAAAAGGTGAGACCTTGTTCCCAGGCTAGTTGCCCGAGCAAATTCTTGATGAAGGGAGAGTGACCTAAATTGGTATAAAAAGAACAGTTTTTTCATGCTTTAACACGTGCATGACCATGACATTACAAGATATTCAAAAAAATCTATTTTGTATAATTTTCACGGTCTAATGAACAATAAGCAATTTGGCAACTATCGCCCGGTTCACACTCCACCCATGTCTATTGAACAGGTGTAGAGGCTCATCTCTTGTTCCCTGTTTAGGATGTGGTTTCCGGCTTTATTTTTTCCAATCTTTTCACTTTTATGTAGCCCCCTGCACATCAGTGGCGTTACCGCCTTGCTTGGGGTGATATGATTATAAAAAAAATTATTTATCGTATTTGCTATTAGTTTTATTTCATTCATTTTTCTCTGCTCCAATAATTCATGTAGATAGGTTTGTCTATTGCCTGGCTCTATCAAGAGAATATATATATATATATATATATATATATATATATATATTTGTAAAAATATACTCAGTTATGATCTGAGATTAAGCACAGGGTAGTTAAATAAAGACAATAGGAAAACTATATTTTAAATCGCCTACGCGTTTCATCCCGTGATGGACTTTATCAAGGCAAAAAGACGAAATGAGCTTCATTCTAAATTACGTATCTATAAACAAACAATATTGACAACCACAAAGACGCTCACAAATCATTTCAAAAGATTAACAGAATATTTTAGTTTTTAGAATTCCTTCATGTGTAGTGCAAAGTCATGAGATATTAAAATGGAGATATTAAATTCTCACCTTATGGAAATTATACTAAAACAAACATACTTAAAAAGTTCAAAGAAAACGGTTGAATTCCCTTTATTTTAACATCTCGTAACTTTGCACTACACATGAAGAAATTCTAAAACAGACTAACATACATAATAAAAATTTTCAATGAAAACAGTTGAATTCCCTTCATTCTAATATCTCGTGACTTTCCACTACCCATGAAGAAATTCTAAAAACTAAAATATTCTGTTAATCTTTTGAAATGATTTATGAGCGTCTTTAAGTTGCCAACACTGTTTGTTTATAGATACGTAATTTATAATAAAGCTCATTTCGTTTCTTTTCTTTTTTTTTTTTTTTTTTTTTGCCTTGATAAAGTCTATCACAGGACGAAAAGCGTAGGCGATTTGAAATACAGTTTCCTCTTGTCTTTATTTAACCACTAGCAGTATAGCCCGGCGTTGCTCGGGTGTAATGAAAGCTTTAAAGCTAATCCATGGCTCTGGAGCTCAGACTCCTTGGACGTTGGCACGAAAAACTAAAAAGTTTCCAGTTAAAGCGAAACCGTAGACTGAAAGAAAAATGAATGGATGTAAGTCAAATTTTGATTTCCTGGTATCGATTTATATACATACATATATTATCGATTTTCTGCACTATTGTAAGAACTGCAACCTTGAAACTTCTAAATATCCTTTCTTATGTTTTTGTCTGTGAGTGTAGCAAATTTGATTAAAATCGGACCACTCCTTCTATAACCCGATTTTTTCGATAATCGATTTTCAATATTTATCGGGGGTACCTCGACACAAAACCTAGCTAAGAACACTCGCAGACGCTTATAGTAGAATGTAAATTTTCAAGAAAATCGGTTCAGCCGTTTCGGAGTCTATAGGTAACGGACACACACATACATACAGACACACACAGGCAAAGTTTCATTTATAAATAAGTTTATATATATATATATTTCTAAATCCTGCCAAGAGTTGAGACAGAATATCAGTCAAAAGATAACCAATGTTAAGGACCAAGATAGAAACAGGAGAGAACAGAAAGCTTACTACAAACACCAAAACTGGAGGGTTCCCAAGATCCCTTCTCTATTGGGAGACTGGCCACAAGCAAAATGACAGAAGGGCAACCTCATTTTCACTTCAAGGGTGTCTGCGAAAGACGCATACGGGTGATGGACATGGGTATCAAGCAATGGAAAGACGTTCACGCTTTTACTCAGTCTTTTAGACTGAAGCAGAGGTTTATTTGTTTCCTTATTAAAATTGGGTTTCCCCTCGACTCCAGCCACTTCCCCACCGACTTGATGCTCTTCCTTCTGTCAGTTCTATAAATACTTTCTTGGCTTCTACACCAATAAACTTAAGTCACTGGGGCCCCTGCAGCAGGTGTTCACTCGTGCAACCAGACTGGCAACTGGGTCCCACCCATTCACATTTAGATCAACCAAATGCAGACGACAATTCTTCTCCTGCAGCTTCTTTTCTCGCGCTACCCGCCTGTGGAACTCGCTTTCATATTCTTGCTTTCCTGACGGCTACAACCTCCAAGAATTTAAATGCAATGTCAATACTCATTTATTAACCACCTGACTCTAGTTCTGCACAGTTAGGTGAGCCAAATGCAGACGACAACTTCTACTCCTTCAGCTTCTTCTCTCGCACTTCCCGCCTGTGGAACTCGCTTCCATATTCTTGCTTTCCTGACGGCTACAACCTCCAAGAATTTAAATGCAATGTCAATACTCATTTATTAACCACCTGACTCTAGTTCTGCACAGTTAGGTGAGCCAAATGCAGACGACAATTCTACTCCTTCAGCTTCTTCTCTCGCACTTCCCGCCTGTGGAACTCGCTTCCATATTCTTGCTTTTCTGACGGCTACAACCTCCAGGAATTTAAATGCAATGTCAATATTCATCTCTTAACCACTTGACTCTAGTTCTTTCTTCACCGCCCTGTATATCCTTTCCTTCCTCTCTACCTTTGCAACTGTCTTCACACTTGTATTCCCATCCTTCTTTTGCTCCTTTCTAACTGGTTCGTCTTTCTCTTCACTCTTCTCCTATCTAATCATATATAGCCCCCTAATCCTTTTACTCTTATGTAGCTCCCTAATCTCTTTACTCTTACGTAGCCCATTGCACATCAATGGCGTTACCGCCTTGCTCCGGGTGATACGATTAAAAAAAATCCCTTCTAAAGTTTGCCAGAGCTCTGTACTTCTAACGTCAGCACTCTGAAATGTTATTACCTGTTTATTTCATTTTTTTTACTGATTGGAGTAGATAGATTCGCCTATTGCTCGGTCTTTTAAATAGAACTAGTGGATGTTTGACTTGTTTTCTGATTAAGATTGGGTCCCTGCTAACGTCTGCGCTTGAACTTATTCACTATTTCCTTTTTCCCTCTTCTCTGTCAATTAGAGTAGACTGGTTCCCCTACCCCGTCTTTTGAACAGGACTATTTCTTGTTTCCACTTCATGATTAGGTTTCCCGTATCTTCTAAAGTCTACAGATCTATATTCCTAACTCCTGTACTTTTCTTCGCTAATCTAACTCCACACAGTAACCCCTCTACCTAGAATAACTCTTTGGTCTAGTATTGGGTGAATGAGTAATCTAAACTTATTTATAAATGGGATTTTGTCTGTGTGTATATGTGTGTGTATGTGTGTCCTTTACCTATAGACTTCGAAACGGTTGAACCGATTTTCTTGAAAATTTACATTCTACTATAAGCGTCTGCGAGTGTTCTTAGCTAGGTTTTGTGTCGAGGTACTCCCGATAAATATTGAAAATCGATAATCGAAAAAATCGGGTTATAGAAGGAGTGATCCGATTTTAATAAAATTTGATACACTCATAGACAAAGACATAAGAAACGATATTCAGAAGTTTCAAGGTTGCAGTTTTTATAATAATGCAGAAAATCGATAATATATATATATATATATATATATATATATATATATATATATATATATAAAAGGCAAGATGTTTGTGTGTGTGTCTGTTTATCTGCCTGTATGTCTGTATTTTTTCAGCCCTTTTATTTTAGCTTTTGCTTCAGATTTGGCCCTAAGTAGGTATAATTGTAGTTCTTATTCTCAGCCAAGATACCATTTACTCAGAGGACTTATTTAGCCTTCAAAATTCAGTTTACGACGAAAAAAACTTATTTGATATCGATACCAGGAAATCAAAATTTGACTTACATCCATTCATTTTTCTTTCAGTCTACGGTTTCGCTTTAACTTGAAACAACTATTGCTTTTTAGTCTTTCGTGCCAACGTCCAACGAGTCTGAGCTCCAGGACCATGGATTAGTTTTAATGCTTTTATTACACCCGAGCAACGCCGAGCTATACTGCTAGTTTTCAATAATTTTGGAATTATTTCAAACTTTTATTCTCATCTTGGTTGATATAGGTGTTAAAATAGACACATCGTTTCGACCAAGTACCCTCTGGTCATCATCAGGTGTCCATGGATTGTTTGATGTGGATTATCTCGTTGATTATTGTGATTATTATCCTGTGAAATCAATTATAGTTCTTTCCAAGGATCTGATGACCATTAAATGATACTAAAACATCTTTAACCAACTATTATATCCACTACGCCACGTTGTGTCGATTTGTATTTATTTCTAAGATTACTCTTCACAGAAATAAATACAATCTATGACAAGTGGCACGAACCCACTAACATAATCCAGTTGTCAAAATCCATCTGAAAATGAATATAAAAGGCTCCAAAAATACGCCACTAAAGTCGTTTGGGAAGGTGGCGTAGTGGATATAGTACTTGGTTATACATGTGTTAGTATCATCTTGTGGTCATGAGTTCGACCCTTACACTTGTGAGAGAACCAAATTCCAACATGAAAGAAGATTAATTGATTTCACAGGATATTTATCAACGAGAAAGTCCACGTCAGTCAGTCAGTTAAGTGCCATACGTGATACACGCTTGGGCGATCATGTCTCGAAAGAGACATAACTGACTGGGCAGAAGATTATCCCGCAGTAGGTTGCCATTGCTTTCTGCGGTAGACTGGTTGCCGACCAAGGCTATAGAACCCAATCTGTCCTGTTATTTAACCCATAACTGGAGGAAATAAACGGATTAATACCTTTCCCAAGGATATTTGCGCGTAACTGAATGCAAGGAATTCAGCTGAAATTCGAACTCGGCTCCCCTATTCCTCGTACTGAGTCGATATCCACTGCACCACAATTAGTTGTAGTCAGTAAGTCAGTTAAGTGCCATACGTGATACACGCTTGGGCGATCATGTCTCGAAAGAGACATAACTGACTGGGCAGAAGATTATCCCGCAGTAGGTTGCCATTGCTTTCTGCGGTAGACTGGTTGCCGACTATAGAACCCAGTGTGTCCTGCTATTTAACCCATAACTGGAAGGAAGAGACTGATTAACACCTTTCCCAAGGTTATTTGCGCGCAAGTGAATACAATGGATTCAACTGGAATTCGAACTCGGCTCCCCTGTTTCTCGTTCCGAGCCGATATCCGCTGTACCACAATCCACATCAGCCAATCTATAGTGACCTGATGATGACCAGAGGGTACTTGGTCGAAACGTTGTTTCTATTATAAAGAAAAAACAGAATCCTCTTACCATGCTGCGGCCACATACTTCTCTTCAGTCCTTCATAATTAGTGGGGGATCAGTTTATTACTTCATAACAATAGAAAACTGATCACCCACTTTATGCCCAGTAGAAGCCTTAATCCTATCTCATATTATATTCAGTCAGTCAGTACTTGGTCGAAACGTTGTGTCTATTATAATACCTCTATCAACCAAGATGAGAATAAAAGTTCAAAATAATTCCAAGATTATTGGGTGAATATTAATATAAAAAGTGTTCGATCAGCCATTAACAAATAAATGTTAACCACGTTAAAGTGTATCCAATATCTTCTTTTGTTTTGACTTCAGCAAAAAGTAACCGCATTTTTCGCATCGTTCAGAAGATGTGCTCTTGCGAATGACGCTACAACGTCTTTACTTGTTGAGCTGTTTTTGCACCAGCCGTTTTGTCTATCAGATTAGACGATTATTTTGTTAATGTTTTTTGCGTTTTGATCAAGTAGCCAAAGCAAATCGTTCGAAATTACTATGTTACCCGGTGTCCGCCTGATGAGGCGTTTTTATTTATTTATTTTTTTATTTTTTGTCTAATCTAGTCGAACCTAAATAATTAAACTTCAAATTCGCGAAAACTAATTAAACAAGCGGACTAATTAACCACGTGACCGAATCCCGGCGGGAAAGCTGACCGGCGCCATCTTGCCGATTTTTGGTTTGCTTACGGAAAAATGCTAAATTGGATTTTTTTTTTTTGCAAGTCCTTCATTTCAAAAATGGATGCAGATGTTTGGTTACACTGATTGGGCAAGAGAGATGATCTGTTTTTAGGAAGGAAGGAAGGAAGGAAGGAAGGAAGGAAGGAAGGAAGGAAGGAGGAGAAATAAAAAGGAAACGAAAGAGGCAAATGAAAAACAACAAGGAAGGAAGGAAGGAAGGAAGGAAGGAAGGAAGGAAATAAAAAAGCAAAAAGGTAAGAAGGAAATAGGGGAAAGATAACGAGAAATAAATGAAAAGGAAGGAAGGAAGGAAGGAAGGAAGGAAGGAAGGAGAAATAAAAAGGAAACGAAAGAGGCAAATGAAAAACAACAAGGAAGGAAGGAAGGAAATAAAAAAAGCAAAAAGGTAACAAGGAAATAAGGGAAAGATGACGAGAAATAAATGAAAAGGAAGGAAGGAAGGAAGGAAGGAAGGAGAGAGGAGAAATAAAAAAGGGAAGGAAAGAGGCTAATGTAAAACAACAAGGAACGAAGGAAGAAACGAACGAACGAACGAACGAACGAACGAAAGAGAAGAAATATAAAAGGAAAGGAAAGAGGCAAATGAAAAACAACAAGGAAGGAACGAAGGAACGAACGAAGAAACGAAGGAAAGAGGAGAAATAAAAAAGGAAAGGAAAGAAGCAAATGAAAAACAACAAGGAAGGAACGAAGGACAGAGGAGAAATAAAAAAGGAAAGGAAAGAGGCTAATGAAAAAGAACAAGGAAGGAAGGAAGGAACAAACGAACGAACGAACGAACGAACGAACGAAGGAAAGAGGATGAAATAAAAAAGGAAAGGAAAGACGCTAATAAAAAAAAAACAAGGAAGGAAGGAAGGAAGGAAGGAAGGAAGGAAGGAAGGAAGGAAAGAAGGAGGAGAAATAAAAAAGGAAAGGAAAGAGGCTAATGAAAACAACAAAGAAGGAAGGAAGGAAGGAAGGAAGGAAGGAAGGAAGGAGAGAGGAGAAATAAAAAAAAGAAAGGAAAGAGGCTAATGAAAAACAACAAGGAAGGAAGGAAGGAAATAAAAAAAGCAAAAAGGTAACAAGGAAATAAGGGAAAGATGACGAGAAATAAATGAAAAGGAAGGAAGGAAGGAAGGAAGGAAGGAAGGAACGAAGGAGAGAGGAGAAATAAAAAAGGGAAGGAAAGAGGCTAATGTAAAACAACAAGGAACGAAGGAAGAAACGAACGAACGAACGAACGAACGAACGAACGAACGAACGAACGAACGAACGAAAGAGAAGAAATATAAAAGGAAAGGAAAGAGGCAAATGAAAAACAACAAGGAAGGAACGAAGGAACGAACGAAGAAACGAAGGAAAGAGGAGAAATAAAAAAGGAAAGGAAAGAGGCAAATGAAAAACAACAAGGAAGGAACGAAGGACAGAGGAGAAATAAAAAAAGGAAAGGAAAGAGGCTAATGAAAAAGAACAAGGAAGGAAGGAAGGAACAAACGAACGAACGAACGAACGAAGGAAAGAGGATGAAATAAAAAAGGAAAGGAAAGACGCTAATAAAAAAAAAACAAGGAAGGAAGGAAGGAAGGAAGGAAGGAAGGAAGGAAGGAAGGAAGGAAGGAAGGAAAGAAGGAGGAGAAATAAAAAAGGAAAGGAAAGAGGCTAATGAAAACAACAAAGAAGGAAGGAAGGAAGGAAGGAAGGAAGGAAGGAAGGAAGGAAGGAGAGAGGAGAAATAAAAAAAAGAAAGGAAAGAGGCTAATGAAAAACAACAAGGAAGGAAGGAAGGAAATAAAAAAAGCAAAAAGGTAACAAGGAAATAAGGGAAAGATGACGAGAAATAAATGAAAAGGAAGGAAGGAAGGAAGGAAGGAAGGAAGGAAGGAGAGAGGAGAAATAAAAAAAGGGAAGGAAAGAGGCTAATGTAAAACAACAAGGAACGAAGGAAGAAACGAACGAACGAACGAACGAACGAACGAAAGAGAAGAAATATAAAAGGAAAGGAAAGAGGCAAATGAAAAACAACAAGGAAGGAACGAAGGAACGAACGAAGAAACGAAGGAAAGAGGAGAAATAAAAAAGGAAAGGAAAGAGGCAAATGAAAAACAACAAGGAAGGAACGAAGGACAGAGGAGAAATAAAAAAAGGAAAGGAAAGAGGCTAATGAAAAAGAACAAGGAAGGAAGGAAGGAACAAACGAACGAACGAACGAACGAAGGAAAGAGGATGAAATAAAAAAGGAAAGGAAAGACGCTAATAAAAAAAAAACAAGGAAGGAAGGAAGGAAGGAAGGAAGGAAGGAGGAGAAATAAAAAAGGAAAGGAAAGAGGCTAATGAAAACAACAAGGAAGGAAGGAAGGAAGGAAGGAAGGAAGGAGAAATAAAAAAAGAAAGGAAAGAGGCTAATGAAAAACAACAAGGAAGGAAGGAAGGAAGGAAGGGGAGAGGAGGAAGAAGAGAAATGAAAAAAAGCAAAAGATAAGAAGGGAGTAGAGGAAGAAGACGAGAAATAAATAAAAAGAAAATAAATAACGAAGAAAGAAAGAAAGAAAGAAAGAAGGGAAGGAAAGAGGTGGAGGAGGAAGGAAAGAGGCAAATGAAAAAACTGGAAGAGATGAAAAAGGAAGGTCTGAAAGAAGGATTGAGAAGGAATGAGGGGAAGAAAAACGAGAAATGAACAGAAGGAAGGAAGGAAGGAAGGAAGGAAGGAAGGAAGGAAGGAAGGAAGGAAGGAAGGAAGGAAGGAAGGAAGGATTGAGAAAGAAAAGAGAAGTAAATGATAAAAAGCAAATAAGGAAGAAACGAAAAGAAGGAAGGAAGGTGTTGGGGATCGCCCCTTTATACATAATAATGGACTCGCCTGAGTGTATATATGATCCTGCCTATAGAGAGAACAGCAACGTTTAGTTGCAAATCAGTTGTAAGTTGGAGAGTTGTTTAATTGGAGTTGGATCTGGAATCACATTTGGAGTTGCAGTTGCTCTGAGCTCCACTCAGCTAGAATCAGTTACCCAGACCTATTATTTCACTTCAATGTATATATTTATTTCTACTAATAGTATTCATAAATTGACTAACCTGCGTTCCAGTTTGTATATTATGTTCAATATAACTTACATTTTCTATCTTCGTATCTGTTTTTGTTATTTCTCACCCGGAATCCACAACAAATTAGCGACGAAGTGTCGAACACGACCTCACGTATACCCCAAGTCGCACAACAAATTGGCGACGAAGACTCGAACACGACCTCACGTATACCCCAAGTCGCACAACAAATTGGCGACGAAGACTCGAACACGACCTCACGTATACCCCAAGTCGCACAACAAATTGGCGACGAAGACTCGAACACGACCTCACGTATACCCCAAGTCGCACAACAAATTGGCGACGAAGACTCGAACAGGAACTCACGTATACCCCAAGTCGCAAAGTCCACAACAAATTGGCGAGAAACTCATGTTCACGTATACCCCGAACCACCACAACAAAATTTTCTACGAAGATTTTGAATTACAAGTCGACCACAAACAATTTGGCGACACTATCGCAGAGAGATAGGAGAAAAAAAAACTGTAAAAAAGGAATTTGAAAGAAATTTTCAACAAAATTTTCTACGAAATTAATTGCTAAAAGGCTTACAAGCTTAAAAGGTTAAAAACCAAACCCCTCACGGAACCAAGATCAGCAAACCATTGAGGATTTTAGAAAGGAATACTAGAAGTCATAAGAAGTGAAAAAAGACAATATAAATTAGAAGTAAGACAAATGGAAATGCAAATGGTAAATGAAGAAAAACAAATTGAAAGGCAAAAGGCAAACGAAGAAAAACAATTACAACTACAGGAACTATTACTAAAATTAACAAGTACAGCACTAGATAGGAACACGGAAAAACGGAGACGTTTTCGCAAGATGCTGTGTGGAACGCGATAGAAACTTTTAAGTACTCTATTGATGAAGATAAAAATTTTGGAGAATATTACAGGCAACATGAAGATATTTTTAATATCGACTGTTAGAACTGGACGGAAAAGAAACAGTTAAGGTTTTTGTTCAGAAAACTAGGTACGGAAGAATACACTAAATTTGTAGATTATATTCTACCAAAGAAGACGAACGACGAGGCAGTGACAGGCCTCACCGAGCTATTTAGCCCAAAAATGTTCTTGTTCCACAAAAGGTGGAAATGCCTTAATCTCGTGAAAGACGAAAACGAGGACTTTTCAACATTCGCAGCCATCGTCAAAAAACATTTTGATGACTTTAAATTGGTTGAGCTAACTCCTGACAACTTTAAATGCCGCATATTTGTCCAAGGACTAGTCGCTGCCAAAGACATCAAAATGAGAAAACGAATGCTGACCAAACTTCAAAATGAACCAAGTGTAACGCTGCAAAAACTATCAGAGGATTGCCAAAAATACGTCAGCATTAAAAAAGACAATAGAGATATCGAAGAATAATGAGTCGCACATATCTAAACATATAATAAATGGAACTTTGTCTGTGCGTGTGTGTATGTGTGCGTGTGTGTCCGTTACCTATAGAATCCGAAACGGCTGAACCGATTTTCTTGAAAATTTACACAGTTGTACTATAAGCGTCTGCGAGTGTTTTTAGCTACGTTTTGTGTCGAGGTACTCCCGATAAATATCGATAATCAAAAACATCGTGTTATAGAAGAAGTGGTCTGATTTTAATTAAATTTGATACACTCATAGACAAAGACATAAGAAACGATATTCAGAAGGTTCAAGGTTTCAGTTCTTACAATAGTGCAGAAAAATCGATAATATATATATATATAAGGGTAGACGTTTGTGTGTGTGTCTGTTTATCTGCCTGTATGTCTGTATTTTTTCAGCCCTTTTATTTTAGATTTTGCTTCGGATTTGGCTCTAAGTAGGTATAATTGTAGTTCTTAGTCTCAGCCATGATACCATTTACTCAGAGGACTTATTTAAACTTCAAAATTCAGTTTACGACGAAAAAAACTTATTTGATATCGATACCAGGAAATCAAAATTTGACTTACATCCATTTATTTTATTTTAGTCTACGGTTTCATTTTAACTGGAAACAATTATTGATTTTTAGTTTTTCGTGCCAACGTCCAAAGAGTATGAGCTCCAGGACCATGGATTAGTTTTAAAGCTTTCATTTCACCCGAGCAACGCTGGGCTATACTGTTAGTTCGGAAGATAAAAAAAATTACGTTTTTCACCCTCCCCGAAACTAAAACAAGATTTTAACGACAAAGAAAAAAGATAAAAAGCAACTAATGAGAGAAACCAAATAAAAAACAAGCTCCACTCATGCATGTTACAGATTTGGTGAATTACATTGGTTTATTGATTGTCAATTCAAATACAAAAATTGCTTGTGGAAAGATGGGACAGAAGGCAGCTGTATGCAGAAACAAAAACCATCCTAGTAGGGTAATATCTACTAGAGTGGAATATGAAAACAAAGAAAACACTAGGAAATATGTAGAACTTGAAATATTGAATAAGAAGATCCGATTACAACTGGATTCGGGTTCAGACTTAACAATAATCTATCTACATACATGGCGGAAGCTGAATAGGCCGACCATGTTACACATACAAGAAATTGCTAAATGGGTCACAGGAAAACGGATCATTTTCAAAAGTGAAATAATCGTGAATGTGAAATTTCAAGGAAAAAACAAAAAGCTAAAAATATACGTCATGAAAAACACGCATAAAATAGTATGAACGGATTGGATGCAGAAGTTTAATGTATGGGATTTACCCATTAGTTCTTATAAAAAAAATAAACAACGTGCCGGCAGAAACTACGAAATTGAAAAAAGAATTACACAAACAAATTCCCGAGGTATTCTCAAACAGTTAGGACGACGTAACAATGTTACAACAAAAATCGAGCAAAAGAAGAATGGGCGAACCAGAATTTATTACACCCATAGTTACGGAAAAAGCATTCAAACCAGGTGAACAAGTTTACTTCAGAATCTTAAAAAAATTTCATGGCACATTGGGAACCTGGAACAATTATAAACGGACTAGAAATCGCAATGTACACAATACAGGGAGAAAAATCTACCCATAGAAGACTCGTAAAACAAATACAAAAAAGGAGTGAAGAGCCAAGTCCATCACCCTCAAAAAACGATGTTACGATGACAGAAAAATTTGAAGCCGTTGAGAATAACAGAAAACAAACGGAAAAAATATTAACTTCTCCCAAAAAAGAAACTAGAGGAGAAATAAAAAAGGGAAGGAAAGAGGCTAATGTAAAACAACAAGGAACGAAGGAAGGTACAAAGGAACGAACGAAGGAAGGAAAGAGAAGAAATATAAAAGGAAAGGAAAGAGGCAAATGAAAAACAACAAGGAAGGAACGAAGGAATGAACGAAGGAACGAACGAAGGAACGAAGGAATGAAGGAAGGAAAGAGGAGAAATACAAAAGGAAAGGAAAGAGGCAAATGAAAAACAACAAGGAAGGCAGGAAAGAGGAGAAATAAAAAAGAAAGGAGAGAGGCAAATGAAAAACAACAAAGAATGAAGGAGGAGAGAGGAGAAATAAAAAAAGGAAAGGAAAGAGGCTAATGAAAACCAACAAGGAAGGAAGGAAGGAACGAACGAACGAACGAAAGAAGGAAGGAAGGAATGATTAAGAAAAAGAAAAGAGGAAAAGGAAGGAAGGAAGGAAGGAAGGAAGGAAGGAAGGAAGGTAGGAGAAAGGAAAGAAAGAAGGAAGTGAGGAGAGAAGGAAGGAAGCAGGGAAGTAAATGAAAATAAAGCATAAAAGGAAGGAAAGAACGAACGAACGAACGAACGAACGAACGAAAGAAGGAAGGAAGTAAGGAAGGAATGATTAAGAGAAAGAAAAGAGGAAAAGGAAGGAAGGAAGGAAGGAAGGAACAAGCAAGGGGGTGTTGGGGATCGCCCCTTTATACATAATAATGGACTCGCCTGAGTGTACATCTGATCCTGCCTATAGAGAGAACAGCAGAGTTTAGTTGCAAGTCAGTTGTAAGTTGAAGATTTGTTTAGTTGGAGTTGGATCTGGAATCACAGTTGTAGTTGCAGTTGCTCAGAGCTTCAATCAGCTAGAATCAGTTACCCGGACATACTATTTCCCTTCAAGACTGTATATATTTATTTCTACTAACCAGTCAGTTAAGTGCCATACGTGATACACGCTTGGGCGATCATGTCTCGAAAGAGACATGACTGACTGGACAGAAGATTATCCCGCAGTTGGTTGTCATTGCTTTCTGTGGTAGACTGGTTACCGACCAAGGCTATAGAACCCAATCTGTCCTGTTATTTAACCCATAACTGGATGGAAGAGACAGATTAATACCTTTCCCAAGGGTATTTGCAAGTAAGTGAATGCAATGAATTCAACTGGAATTCGAACTCGGCTCCCCTGTTTCTCGTTCCGAGCCGATATCTACTGCACCACAACGAATAGTATTCCTAAATTGACTAATCCGCGTTCCAGTTTGTATATTACGTTCAATATAACTTACATTTTCTATCTCCATATCTGTTTTAGTTGTTTATTATTTTGTGCGGTTACTCACCTGGAATCCACAACAGAAGGAAGGAAGAATAGGAAGGAAGGAAGGAAGGATGGAAGGAAGGAAGGAAGGAAAGGAAGGAAGGAAGGAAGGAAGGAATAAGAGAAGTTAATGACAAGAAAGCAAAAAGGAAGGAAGAAAACAAAAAATGAGTGGGAATGGAAGTAAATGAAAAAAAATTAAATAAGGAAGGAAATAGAGGAATGAAGACGAAAAATAAATTAAAAGAAAGCAAGCAAGGAAGAAAGTAAAGAAGAGGAAGAGGAGGAAAAGAGGCAAATTAAAAAAACAAGAAAGAAAGAAAGAAAAAAAGAAAGAAAGAAAGAAAGAAAAAAGACAAACATTTAAAAAATAGTTAAAATAAAAGACAATAAAAGAAAGAAAGAAAGAAAGAAAAAAAAGATACGCGAAAGAAAGAAAGAACTATTTTGATAGAAAAAAGGAGAAATAGCTTTTTAGAAATAAAGAAAGAAAGAAAGAAAAGACAAAAACATTTAGAAAAAAGTTAAAAAAAGAAAATGAAAGAAAGAAAGAAAGAAAGAAAGAAATATTTCGATAGAAAAAAGAAAATTTCATGAAGAAACAGTTTTTTAGAAAGAAAGAAAATACAAGAAAGAAAGAATGAAAGAAAGAAATATTTCAATAGCAAAAAGAAAAATGCACGAAGAAAAAGTTTTTTAGAAAGAAAGAAAGAAATATTTCAATAGGAAAAAGAAAAATGCATGAAGAAAAAGTTTTTTAGAAAGAAAGAAAGAAAGAAAGAAAGAAAGAAAGAAAGAAAGAAAGAAAGAAAAAGGTGGAGGAAGAAAAGAAACAAATGAAAAGAAAAAATATGGAATGTAGGAAGGAAAGATTAGAAGGAAGGAATAAATGAAAAAAAGTCATATGGGAAGGCAAATCAGAAAAAAGGAATAAAACAACAAGAAAGTGAAAAATAAAAAAATATCTTAATAAGGAAAGAAGAAGAAAGGGAGGAATGAAAGAAGGATTGATGGACGAAAGCGAAGACGAACGAGAAGAAAGAAAACACGGAAAAGGGCGAGACAAGACATTCGTTGCAAATTCCTATAAAGATCTTTCTGTCGCCCATCAAGTCACAATTGTGATTTAATAAATACGTCAAAACCTTCCACTGACGATCATAATCACGTATACAGCGACACAACCAACAGGCTAAGCATATTGACGTCAAATCATTTTACTACAGAAAGGCATTGGCAATTGTTTTTATTGCTATTTACCTATGCAATCATTTATATGACTTCTAATCAACGATGGTGCAGTGGATATCGAGTCGTAACAACAAATCAAGTACTGAGTTCAAATTCCAGCTGAATTTCCTTGCATTCACTTACGTACAAATAACCTTGGGAAATGTATTAATCTGTCACTTTCCTCCAGTTATGGGTTAAATAATAGGAAAGATTGGGTTCTATAGCCTTGGAGAAAAGGTAAAATTGGTGGGAAGAGAAAAGAAGTAGAGAAGGTAGGGTAAGTGGAGGAAAATTAAGAAAAGGAAGAGACAAGACTGACTGGGCAGAAGATTATCCCGCAGTAGGTTGGCATTGCTTTCGGCGATAGACTGGTTGCCAGACAAGGCTATAGAACCCAATCTGTCCTGTCATTTGTCTCATAGCAAGAGGGAGAAGAAATGTGTTATATTATTAAATAGTAATTAGTAGGGGATCACTTTACTACTTCATAACAATAGAAAACCGATCCCCCAATTTATGCCCAGAAGCCTTAATCATGTCTCCAAGTATTATGTTCAGTCAGTCAGTTAAGTGCCATGCGTAATACACGCTTTGGGCGATCATGTCTCGAAAGAGACATGACTGACTGGGTAGAAGATTATCCCGCAGTAGGTTGCCATTGCTTTCGGCGGTAGACTGGTTGCCAGCCAAGGCTATAGAACCCAATCTGTCCTGTTATTTGTCTCATAGCTAGAGAGGCAGGAAATGTATTATATTATTAAGTTGTAATTAGTGGGAGATCAGTTTATTACTTCATAACAATAGAAAACCGATCCCCCACTTTATGCCTGGTCAAACCTTAATTATATATCCTATTATATTCAGTCAGTCAATTAAGTACCATACGTGATACACGCTTTGGGCAATCATGTCTCGAAAGAGACATGACTGACTGGGCAGTAGATTATCCCGCAGTAGGTTGCCATTGCTTTCTGCGGTAGACTGGTTGCCAGACAAAGATATAGAACCCAATCTGTCCTGTTATATAACCCATAACTAGAGGGAAGATACCTTTCCCTACGGTATTCTTCGCGGAAGTGAATGCAAGGAATTTGAACTCGGCTCCCCGATTTCACGTTCCGAGCCGATATCCACCGCACCACAACGCACATGGTAGGTGATGGAAAAATAAAGAAAGAAGGAAGGTTGGGTAGGAGATAGGAAGAAATAAAGAGAGAAAGAAAGGAACGAAAGGAAAGGTGGAAAGAGGAGAGAAAGTGAATAAGAGGAAGGGAGATAGAAAGGAAAAAAGGTGAACAGGGTTGGATGAAGAAAGAAAGAAAGAAAGAAAGAAAGAAAGAAGTAGGAAAAAAATTGACGAATGTATGGTCGGGGGTGAAGTTTGGGAGGACGGGAGAATGAGGGAAAGTCGGGAAGAGTTTAGAGAGCGGAGGTGATCAGAAAATAAATATGATTAGAAAAAATAAAAGAACGAAAGAACGTAAAATAAGCTAAATAGTCTTGGTTGTCAGCCGTACTAGGAGAATTACAACTCCGAATTCAAACTCTAGGAAAGACAACAGGAAACCACTCTGCTTTCTTTTCAAATAAACCATCTTGTACAATTAAAAATCTAGCTTTCGACGATGCATTGAATATTACTTCAACATATGGCCAGGTGTTCCTGCTATATACCACGTGATTCTTAACAAAATCCATAGATAGATATGAAAGGATTAAGATATATATGAACTAGCAGTATAGCCCGGCGTTGCTCGGGTGTAATGAAAGCTTTAAAACGAATCCATGGTCCTAGAGCTCAGACTCGTTGGACGTTGACACGAAAGACTAAAAAGCAATAGTTGTTTCCAGTTAAAGTGAAACCGTAGACTGAAAGAAAAATGAATGGATGCAAGTCAAACTTTGATTTCCTGGTATCGATATCAAATAAGTTTTTTTCGTCGTAAGCTGAACTTTGAAGGCTAAATAAGTCCTCTGAGTAAATGGTATCATGGCTGAGACTAAGAACTACAATTATACCGACTTAGAGCCCAACCCGAAGCAAAAACAAAAATGAAAGGGCTGAAAAAATACAGACATGCAGACAGATAAACAGACACACAAACATCTTGCCTTTTATATATATATATATATATATATTATCGAGTTTCTTCACTATTGTAAGAACTGCAACGTTGAAACTTCTGAATATCGTTTCTTATGTTATTGTCTATGAGTGTATGAAATTTGATTAAAATCGGACCACTCCTTCTATAACCCGATTTGTTCGATTATCGATTTTCGATATTTATCGGGGGTACCTCGACACAATATCTAGCTCAGAACACTCGCAGATGCTTATAATACAACTGTGCAAATTTTAAAGAAAATCGGTTCAGCCGTTTCGGAGTCTATAGGTAACGGACACACATAGAGAGACAAAGTTCCACTCATGAATAAGTTTAGATATATAGATACGAACAGGTTGACATAGAAAGATAGATAGATAGATAGATAGATAGATAGATAGATAGATAGATAGATAGATAGATAGATGAAGAGACTGAGATAGATAGATAGATAGATAGATAGATAGATAGATAGATAGATAGATAGATATGAAGAGACTGAGATAGATAGATAGATAGATAGATAGATAGATAGATAGATATGAAGAGACTGAGATAGATAGATAGATAGATAGATAGATAGATAGATAGATAGATAGATAGATAGATAGATAGATAGATAATGAAGCGATGGAATTATATTTAGACATTTTGACTACATATTTTCCTAATGGAGTTTGACGAAATGCTTCTCACAGTGGCTTGGACGTCCCATCTGTGTGTGTATGTGTGTGTGTGTCTATCTCTGTGTCTTTTTCTTTCTCTCTCTCTCTTTCTGTCTGTCCCCCTTCTCTCTCTCTGGTTATATATATATTTGTTTTTGTCTCTGCAGTTACATTTTTCATTAACGATATTATGCAGCACGTTATTTTTTAAATTTCTAATTTTTTGCTTTTTTATATAATTTTCTAAATTACAAGTACAGCTACAACTTAATTTAATTCTATTGAATATTTGATGTAATTCCGAGTTGTAAGGAGGTGTTTATTAATTAATTTGAGAAATATTTTCCCTATCTTGGATCCTACTTCTAAATTAAATGGTGTGTAAATTATGTTTCGTTTCCTTGCATTATTTTTCATTTGTTTGAGGTTTATATTCTAATTTGTTTTATGGCCACTTTTATTTAAGGCCCTTTAATAATTTTTTTTTTTTTTCATCAAAGATTCTTTTGTGAGTGGAATTTTTAGATAACCTCTTTTCTGTTTCTTCAAGGATGTGTTTGATTATGTTAGCAAGACAGTTAGATCCAGTAACCCCATACCTCAAATTTGTATTTGGCTTCAAATATAGGGAGACACTGCCAAGTTGTAGATCTAATTCTACATCTAAATATTCGACAGCTATTTTTTTTTATTTATTTCAACTTCTATTTCAAAATCGAGGTTCTTGAAGAGTTTGGAATGCATTTTTTATCTTATTATTTTCTCTTCTGTTGTCTGGCATTTTTACCAAACCGTCATCTCTGTATAAACCCCGGTTGTCTATGTAGTCTATTACATTTGTCTTATTTAGAATATCCAGTCCTATTAGTTCAGAGGTTTCAGCCCCGTCAAATGAACCTCGTGGTATATCAAATATGCCTTGTTTTTTTTAAATTTTTTTAATTTGTGTTTCACCATTGTGGAATAGAATACAATAGAATAGATTTTCGACAATGTATATTCCGATGGTATGTTTATGAACTGCATAGCGAAATTCAAATTTTCTCTCAACCCCTGTATGTACCACAAAAAAAAAAGCATGAATTAGGAAAAACATTTTACAATTAAGAAAAATGAAAAAGAGACGCGTGAAAAATTAACAAGTTTTACCACTTAGTCAAAATGGCCGACATGATATGAAAAGAAATAAAGACGAATTAAATAATAAATAAAAGGGAAAAGAAAAATTAAATTTAAACAAAAAAAGCCTTTCGGCCGGACAGGAATTAAAGAATTACTTACTTAACACACCAAGTAGAAAATAACAAAAACACAAAGATTAATGAAAAATATACGATGAAAATTTAAAAATAAAATGAACTTAACGCCGGGCGGGGATTACACATTAAAAGAAAAACTGAAAATATAATTTCCATGAGAAAACAAAAATCAAGGAAAGAAAGAAAAGAGAAGGAGGAATAAAAGAGGCAATGAAAAAAAAAAAACAAGGAATGAAGGAACGAACGAACGAACGAACGAAGAAGAAGAAGAAATGAGGGGAAGGAAAACGAGAAATGAACAAAAGGAATGAAGGAATGAAAGAAAGAAAGAAAGAAAGAAAGAAAGAAAGAAGGAAGGAAGGAAGGAAGGAAGGAAGGAAGGAAGGAAGGAAAGAAGGAAGGAAGGAAAGAAAGAAGGAAGTGAAGAGAGAAGGAAGGAAGCAGGGAAGTAAATGAAAATAAAGCATAAAAGGAAGGAAGGAAGGAAGGAAGGAACGAACGAACGAACGAACGAAGGAAAGAAGTAAGGAAGGAATGATAAAGAGGAAAAGCATGGAAGGAAGGAAGGAAGGAAGGAAGGAAGGAAGGATTGAGAGAAAGAAATGATGAAAAGCAAAGAAGGAAGGAAGGAGGGATGGAAGGAAGGAAGGAAAGAAGGAAGGAAGGACGGATTGAGAAAAACAAATGATGAAAAGCAAATAAGGAAGGAAGGAGGGATGGAAGGAAGGAAGGAAAGAAGGAAGGAAGGAAGGATTGAGGGAAAGAATTGATGAAAAGCAAATAAGGAAGAAAGGAGGGATGGAAGGAAGGTAGGAAGGAAGGATTGAGAGAAAGAAATGATGAAAAGCAGGAAGGAGGGATGAATGGAAGCAAGGAAGGAAGGAATGCAAGAAGGATTGAGAGAAAGAAAAGAGGTGAATGATGAAAATAAGGAAGGAAACAAGGAAGAAAGGAAGGAATAAGAAAAGTTAATGACGAGAAAATAATAATCTCGTGAAAATGAAATAGCTGTAAAAAATAAATAAATAAAATTAGAGACGAGTTGGGATAAAAACTACAAAAAGAAATTTCAAACTTTAAGAACAAAAAAAAAAAAAAACAGTAAAAAAAAATAAATAAATAAAAATAAAAAATTTAAACCGAACGTAAAGTTTACAATTCTTCAAACACAAATATAAATTTCCAAACGTCGAGCAAAGAAATCTTCTCTGCGGGTTGCTAGATTTGAACTCTGGTCTGTAGACTGACTTCAACGGTTTCGGTCTCGTTTATTTCTTCATTTAAGTCACTAAACTACAGTGGAACCTGTCGTATGCGACCACCCCGCTGCAATTAAATCTGGTCGCATACGGCAGGTGGTCGCTCACTAAAAGCTCATAGCCATGACCTATTTACGCCAGGAACGTATAATCCACTCACCAGAATGTACATATTAGAATTTTACCATGTAATCTGGTAATAAATAAATGAGAACATAAGAAAATAGCTTAACATTAAAGAAATTTATACAGCGTAATTCATTTTAAAATTTTAAAAAACGTATTTACAACGGTCAACAAGAGACCAAAATATTTATTCCCAAAAAATATTTTTTAAGTGGACCTAAAAAAAGTGTATGGTTTCAGTTTTTTTTCTTAGAAGTGAGTGATAGCAAAAGAGAATCAACGATTATACATGGAAAAAAAATAACAAAACATACAAAAAACTGACAGCGATCGTGGGTGGGGATAGAGAAACAGAGATATAGAGATAGATATACCCAGATAGAAATAGAGTAGATAGATACACAAAAAAATAAAGGACAGAAAGAGATAGACATTTGAGAAAGGGAGATAATTGTGATTTTCCCAATCCCTGAATTTATCCAAGTCAGTACAGAGACTGCGATAAATCCCTTGAACATGTCAAATGCAATACATATTGTACAAAACAGCCGGTGTTTGACCGTGAGGTGAGTTCAAACAAGTTGTCTATTTCAACAAGAAATAACAGTTTGATCCAACACTACAATAACAAAACAATGAGGAAGTGTTCCTGGCTTAGATCAAATCAAAATAAAATAGATTACTCATTTAGTTTCTCCTAATTTAGAAGTTCGCAGTGTACGACCAAAATGGATTTTTTTAAAAAACGGTCGTCTGATCAGTGATTTTCATTCGTTGATGTTAGTCGTTGGTCGCGTTCTAGAGTTTATTGCTAACTAAGGGTCGATTAAATTGTCCGAGCATAGAAAAACGATCGTTAACAACAGGTAGTCACTGACGAATTGAGTTGCATACGACAGGTTCCACTGTAGTTAATTTTTTTCACTGAGGGTATGTTATTTATTTCACATGTTAAAATACAATGTAAATAGATTTTCTTTAATTAAGCTGTTAATAAATAAATGTGCATTGTGGTGCAGGGGATATCGTCTCGGAACGACAAATCGGTGTGCTGAGTTCAAATACCAGTTGAATTCCTTGCATTCACTTACGCACAAATACCCTTGAGAAAGGTATTAATTCGTCTCTTCCCTCCAGTTATGGGTTAAATAATAGGACAGAATGGGTTCTATAGCGTTGGCTGGCAAACCAGTTTACCGCAGAAAGCAATGGCAACCTACTGCGGGATAATCTTCTGCTCAGTCAGTCATGTCTCGAAAGAGACATGATCACCCAAAGCGTGTATCACGTATGAAACTTAACTGACTAAATATAATAGTTAGAAACATGATTAAGGCTTGTATTGAGCATAAAGTGGGGGATCGGTTTTCTATTGTTATGAAGTAATAAATTGATTCGCCACTAATTACTACTTAATAATATAATACATTTCTTCCTCCTCCAGCTATGAGTAAAAATAATCAGGCAGATTGGGTTCTATAGCCTTGCTTGGCAACCAGTCTACTGTAGAATGTAATGCAACCTAGTGTAGAATAATCTTCTGCCTAATCAGTCATGTCTCTTTCGAGACATGATCGTCCAAAGCGTGTATTACGCATGGCATTTTAACTGACTGAATGAAAGTGTAAATCGGTATATCTCACCTTACGTCGGTAAATTGTTCCATGTCAGGTGACTTAGGTTGAATAACGACTTAATTCGAATTTACATATCTTCGCATTTGCTTGACACTAGACTGAACCACAAATAACTATTCCAAGCTCTGAATTTTATCTATAAATGCATTTTTAATAATATATGGTCAATAAGAATCTATCTTACAAACAAATAAATTGTAGTTTTTAATATAGTACAGAAAAAGTGATCTAAATTTACAAATACATGTACGTACATACTTGTAAATATAGATGTTTACAATTTAGCGATCTTTACAGTACATCGCGTACTCTTTATTTGTAAACGTGGTTTAATTTAAGACATTATAAAATACAGTTATTATAATTATCTTGCGATAGTTTTTTTTTTCTTTTTAATAATCATATCACCCCAAGCAAGGCGATAACGCCACTCATGTGCAGGGGGCTACGTAAGGGTAAAAAGAATGGAAAAGAGAAAGTCGAAAACCATATCCTAAACAGGGAACAAGGGATGAGCCTCTTCATCTGTTCAATAGACGTGGGTGGAGTGTGAACCGGGTGATAGTTGAGTCTATCTACTCCAATTGAAAAAAATAAAGAGAGAAAAGAGTGAAAAGATTTGAAAAGAGAAAACAGGAAACAAGGGATGAGCCTCTTCACCTGTTCAATAGATGTAGAAAATAAATTAATTTATGTTAGATTTACCAATATTTACATTCAACTTGTTTATTTAGTTCACAGTATTCTCTCTCTCTCTCTCTCTCTCTATATATATATATATATATATATATATATATATATGTGTGTGTGTGTGTGTGTGTGTGTGATCAGAGTACAATTAAACAACGTTTCTCAGAAAAACATAAACATGTAAGTGATATCAGACAGATTTTGGTCAACAATACGGTGATCCTTACTCATACACACAGTAAGAGGAACCTGCAGATATTGGAGGCCATGTACATCAAATCTAAACAACTAACACTCAATAAAATCATTTTCAATCAGGACATAACACGTTACATTGCATTTGAATACATGGTTCTGTTGTCATTTCGCGCTATCACACAGTGTGACGTCATAGAACCGCACTGCAAATTTGCGAACTGCGTTTATTATTTTTGGTAACTACTACCGTTGCCAAGCGGAGTTTTATGTCAACACAAAATAAAATCGTCGGTGATGCTGGATGTTTACAAAGAGAAAGTACATGATCAAATGGTCAAATGGTCAAAACAAAACATATTTCGGATCAACCAAAGATGCATTTAAGACAAGGTGGTTCAATCACAGGTCTACATTTACAATAGAAAACTTTAAAAAAATGTACAAAATTGGCTAGCCACGTGTGGAAATTGAAATTAGAATATGGAAAAGACCCAGACATAACGTGGAGTATAATGTAAACAGCCAAAGCCATACAACAGTGTTAAAATATATAGACTGTGCCAAGAATAAAAGTTATCGATTATGTTATTCCCAAACAAATATGAATTACTGAATGAAAGAACAGAAATTATGACTCAGTGTAAACATACCATAAAATAAATATGAGGTTCATACAACCATGGATGAAAACGATATAATTTCTTCTAATTTTGAAAATTACGAGTTCAAAAATTCCCCGTTGCGTGAGCGTTCTGAAAAAGTAAAAAAAAAAAGTTAAATCAGTTATTGCAAATCGTCCGAAGACACCACATTGTAGAAACTTAGGTTGCGTAAAAACTCGTTTACAAATGAAGAATATATATATATATATATATATATATAGGTTGCGTAAAAACTCGAGTTTTTACGCAACCTAGGATATATATATAAAGAGAGAGAGAAAGAGAAAGAAAGAGAGAGAGACTCAAGTAGACTGTTGTGGCTCAGTAGCATCAACAGCTGATTCTGTTGTTCGATACGTTTTTAGTAAGAAATTGATCCACAGTTTCTTGAGCTGTGTTCTCTATAATTTATGATCAGTAGATTAACATTACACAGATTATACAGTGCTGATAGCATTCACAGAAAGGAAATTACAAGACCTCCTACAGAAGGTAGCTGAAGAGAGTGACAAGAAAGGGCTACAAATAAACTGCAAGAAAACCGAATGCAGGTCATCAGTTAAAAAGGCAGCCCAATATGCCAAATACAGGTCGGGGATACTAGAATCGAGCAGTTACAAAAATTTAAAAAGCTGAGAAGAGCTATAACAGAAGACGGAAAGTGCGACACAGAGATCCGAAGGAAGCATTCCAGAAGTTGAAGAAAGTATAAAGAAACAGGACAATTTCACTCGAAACGAGGAAGAGAGTCCTGGATTGCTATGTGATGTCGGTTCTTCAATATGGCAGTGAATGCTGGACATTATCATCAAAGATGAAAGAAAAACTTGAAACAACTGAAACGTGGTTCTACAGAAACATACTGGACATAAAGTGGGGGATCAATTTCATATTACAATCAATATATCAACTGAACCCTCACTTTGTGGTCACAGAAGTTTCTATACATTTATATTGCTGAGATCCCAAAAGCACAAGGATGCATTCCAGGAGCTGAGTAGAGTATTAAGAAACAGGAAAGTTTCGCTAGAAACAAAGAAGAGAGTACTGGATTGCTATGTGATGTCGGTTCTTCAATATGGCAGTGAATGCTGGATAATATCAACAAAGATGAAAAAACACTTGAAATAACCGAAATATGGTTCTACAGAAGCATACTTGACATAAAGTAGGGGATCAATTCCATATTACAATCAATATATAAAGTGACCCCTCACTTTGTCGTCACAGCAGTTTCTATACATTTATATTCCTGAGATTCAAAAGGACAAGGATGCATTCCACCAGCTGAGAAGAGTATTAAGAAACAGGACCATTTCGCTAGAAACAAAGAAGAGAGTACTGGGTTGCTATGTGATGTCAGTTCTTCAATATGGCAGTGAATGCTGGACAATATCTTCAAAGATGAAGGAAAAACTTGAAGAAGCTGAAATGTGGTTCTACAAAAGGATGCTGCGAATATCATGGATCGAGCATGTGAGCAATGGTGAGGTCCTAGAAATGATGGAAACGAAAAGGAAACTAATACTGAGCCTCAGGAAGAGACAGCTGCAGTTCCTGGGACACGGAATGAGGAAGGAGGGCTTGGAGAACCTGATACTAGCAGGCCAGATACAGGGAAGGAGAGACAGGGGAAAGCAACGGTTAACATATTTGAAGGATCTAATCAGGTGGATGATGGAACGAGTGGTGCATGGTGTAAGAGGAGAAGGTGTGCTCAAAGCCACCAGGGATAGGGAGACGTGGAAGGCCATGATCGTCTACGCCCTGAAAGGACCGGGCATATAGAAGAATATATATGCCAACTGTTTATAAATTATAATGTGGGTATAAAATAGGGGATCAGTTCTATATTATAATCAATATATAAACTGATCCCTCATTTTGTGGCCATGCTAGTTTCTATACATTTATATTCTAGGTTTATGGGCTTGAGCTAGTGGATGACAGAACGGGGGTTGCATGGTGTAACAGGAGAAAGCGTGCTCAGAGCCACCAGGGATAGGGGGACGTGGAAGGCCATGATTGCCTACGCCCTGAAAGGACAGGGCATATAGAAGAATATATATGCCAACTGTTTATAAATTATAATGTGGGTATAAAATGGGGGATCAGTTCTATATTATAATCAATATATAAACTGATCCCTCATTTTGTGGCCATGCTAGTTTCTATACATTTATATTCTAGGTTTATGGGCTTGAGCTAGTGGATGACAGAACGGGGGTTGCATGGTGTAACAGGAGAAGGCGTGCTCAGAGCCACCAGGGATAGGGGGACGTGGAAGGCCATGATCGCCTACGTCCTGAAAGGAACGGGACACACAGAAGAAGAAGGAGAAGAACATTTACTGTAAATGTACGTATGTTAATGTAATATTATATTATTTTATTGTGCAGTAACACAATTTTATGTGCTTTTAACGCCTTTATAGTGATATTATATGCCTTTAATAACTGTAGTGGTCAGACGTAAAGTCAAATAAAATGACATGAACTTGATTTTTATTTTTCCAAATATATATATAAATGATTGTCTACTTAGTGTGCGTAGGGAGGGCTTGGAGAACCTGATACTAACAGGCCAGATACAGGGAAGGAGAGACAGGGGAAAGCAACGGTTAACATATTTGAAGGATCTAATCAGGTGGATGATGGAACGAGTGTGAATATCGGCTCGGAACGAGAAATCGGGGAGCCGAGTTCGAATTCCATGCTGAATTCATTGCATTCACTTACGCTCAAATACCCTTGGGAAAGGTATTAATCCGTCTCTTCCTTCCAGTTATGGGTTAAATAATAGGACAAATTGGGTTCTATAGCCTTGGTCGGCAACCAGTCTACCGCAGAAAGCAATGGCAACCTACTGCGGGATAATCTTCTGCCCAGTCAGTCATGTCTCTTTCGAGACATGATCGCCCAAGCGTGTATCACGTATGGCACTTAACTGACTGAATTAAAAAATATAAGGTCCCCCTTTAGTTTACCCAGACAAAATTAAAAACTGACCTATCCAGATCTAGGTCATCCTGCACCCTCTCTTAACCTAAATGTGCATCTCTATGGTTATAAACTACTGACTGACTAGTTTAGACACACCGAATTCCATTCCCTACAGCCACCACACCCTAATTTCTGAAATAGCCATGAATACATCTCGCATTCTTAAAAAGAAATCGTTTTCACCATTTATTTTCAGTTCAAAATATCACCTGAAGATGAGCAGTTCTGCTCTGAAACATGAAAATTTTTGTGTAGTGATACTAAGCATTTATAAACCATTGTAACAACTATTACAATATTAAGCTCTACTCTGTATCGAGCATTCTTTATTAAAGTAAATGCTTGAACACTGGGTTTTAATCTAGGTGTCCTTTCACTTTTATGCAATATATATATATATATTGAGGTGTGTTGTGGTGCAGTGGATATCGGCTCGGAACATGAAATCGGGGAGCCGAGTTCGAATTCCAGCTAAATTCATCGTATTCACTTACGTGCAAATCCTCTTGGGAAAGGTATTAATCCGTCTCTTCCTTCCAGTTATGGGTTGAATAGCAGGACAGATTGGGTTCTATAGCCTTGGTCGGCAACCAGTCTACCGCAGAAAGCAATGGCAACCTCCTGCGGGATAATCTTCTGCCCAGTCAGTCATGTCTCTTTCGAGACATGATCGCCCAAGCGTGTATCACGTATGGCACTTAACTGACTGATATATATATATATATATATATATATGATCGTTTCACCCCAAGCAAGGCGGAATCCGCAACAGGTGCGCGGGGGCTAAATAAGAGAAGTGTTGAAGTTTAGGCAGAAGGATGATGAGGGAAGAACTTGTGTGTCTCTCTCTTTCTCTCTCTCTCTTTCTCACTCTCTCTCTCTTTATATATATATATATGTTCATCATTCGTAAACAAGTTTTTACGCAACCTAGGTTTCTACAATGTGATGTCTTCAGACAATTTGCAATAACTGATTGTACCGGTTTTTTTTAATTTTTCAGAACGCTCACGCAACGGGGAATTTTTGAACGCGCAATTTTTAAAATTAGAAGAAATTATATCGTTTTCATCCATGGTTGTATGAACCTAATATTTATTTTATGTTATGTTTACACTTAGTCATAATTTCTGTTCTTTTATTCAGTAATTCATTTTTGTTTGGGAATAACATAATCGATAACTTTTATTCTTGGCACAGTCTATATTTTTGCCCACTGTTGTAAGGCTTGGCGTTTTACATTATACTCCACGTTATGTCTGGATCTTTTCCATATTTTAATTTCAGTCTCCACACGTGGCTGGCCAATTTTGTACATTTTTTTAAAGTTTTCTATTGTAAAAGTTGACCTGTGATTGAACCATCTTGTCTTAAATGCATCTTTGGTTGATCCCAAACATGTTTTGTTTTGACCATTTCAGTTATGTACTTTTGCTTTATAAATTTATCTCTTTCTGGTTCTCTCTCTCTCTCTCTCTCTCTCTCTCTGTATATATATATATATATATATATATATAGAACTGTGCAAAAGTATTAGGACAAGAACTATTTTATATTTTATGAGGCATATTGACAGAAAATAATCAATTTAATTGAAGTAATTTGATTTGATTTTCTCAACAAATAATTTAACAAGAAAAAAATCTTCTTACAAAATAAATTTAATAGTTAGTATAATAGCCTTTTGCTTTGATCACAACCTTCATTCTGTCAGTCAATGACATCACAAGCTTCTTCAATGTATCTAATGGTATCTCCTGGCAAGCAGCTTGTATTTCTTCGCAATGTGTGTCTTTCGAAATAACATTAGATTTTTTCAATTTTTTATCCAAAATATCCCATAGATGTTCAATAGGATTGAGATCAGGGCTTTGTGGGGACCAATTTAAATTCCAAAGCATTCCTTCCACTTTTTTTTAGTTAAATAATTCTTACAAAGGTTTGGCTTTTCACCCTGTATTTGAATTTCAGTGAGGTTTTTAGGAAAATCACCCCAGTTGTAATACTTTTGCACATTACCAGTAATGTGCAAAAGTGTTAGGACAGGGGTGATTTAAAATTTTATTTAGATGCCTCATAAAAGATGAAATAGTTCTTGTCCTAATAATTTTGCGCAGTGCTGTATACACACACACACACACACACACACACACACACACACACACACACACACACACACACACACACACACACACACACATATATATATATATATATATATATAATAAATCTAAATCTGCTGGTTCTGTCTAATTTGTTAGCCAAGTCCTGACGATCCGTAGAGTGAAACCGCGGTTGACGTTTGGCTCACTTTTAGATTTAGTTTAGTGTATTTTTGCTCTACTTTTGTACTTTCGTATTGAGCACTCTGCTGTTAATTTTTTCGTCTTGTTTTTTTTTTCTTTCAAACAAGCTCTTGACTCATTGTTATTGGGCTTTGTTTGTTTCTTTTTTTCTTCCCCTTTAACCCACGTGGTAGTCCTCGGTGGGTTGTTGACGACTTACGTTACTGATTTGTTAACGTTAGTTTTTTCTGACTTTGGTCTTTATTAGCGCTACTGTATTGTTGGGACCTATAGTAATATATATATATATATGAGTCGTTCTCGATTATTCGTCATATATATATATATATATATATATATATATATATGACGAATAATATTATATATAATAATATATATATATATATTTATATATATATATATATATATATATATATATATTTATATCTCTTTGCAATCAACATTTATCAACAAAAGTTCGAAGTAAGAAAGCTCCAGACACTTCTTTTATTTGCCAAAACTAAATTATCTCGGCAGTCTTTACAAGCATCTGTTAAAAGTGACGTATAAGAAAGACGTTGTTTCGAGTTAAGTCATTTGTCATATATATATATATATATATATATATATATATGACAAATGACGAATATTCGAGAGCGACTTATATATATATATATATATATATATATATATATATATATATAAGTCGTTCTTAATGACTTAACTCGAAACAACGTCTTTCTTGTACGTCACTTTTAACAGATGCTTGTAAAGACTGCCGAGATAATTTAGTTTTGGCAAATAAAAGAAGTGTCTGGAGCTTTCTTACTTCGAACTTTTGTTGATTGCAAAGAGATAAATGGCCTCTACAAGAAAAGGAGCCGAAATTTGCGTTGACAATTTTGTTGATGTCCAGTCCGTGCTGACTGCTTGTCACGTGTTTATGTGTGCAGAAAAGAAAAGTGGAGTCCATTCTCATTGGTTTCGAAAGAATGAATTAATGATAATTACAATCGTTATGATCATTTAACGATAATTATTTTCGCCATTATGAATTCATTTATTTTATTTATGCATTTCTTTACGGACACGGCAGGTGCATGTTCACGGAATTGAAAGCTTTCTTTATTGAAGTTGTTGAAAATTTCTAAAATTCGAATATCTAAACTTATTTATAAATGAAACTTTGTCTGTGTGTCTGTATGTGTGTGTGTGTCTGTGTGTGTGTCCGTTATCTATAGACTCCGAAATGGCTGAACCGATTTTCTTGAAAACTTACACAGTTGTATTATAAGGATCTGCGAGTGTTCTTAGCTAGGTTTTGTGCCGAGGTACCCCCGATAAATATCGAGAATCGAAAACATCGGCATATAGAAGGAGTGGCCCGATTTTAATCAAATTTCATACACTCATAGACAAAGACATAAGATACGATATTTAGAAGTTTCAAGGTTGAAGTTCTTACAATAGAGCAGAAAATCGATAATATATATATATATATATA
>JBBBDQ010000246.1:3422500-3425000 GCA_037127315.1 Ascarosepion bandense
ATAGGGACACACTTAGAGATAGATAGATAGATAGATAGATAGATAGATAGATAGATACCAAGTGACTGAGATAGATAGATAGATAGATAGATAGATAGATAGATAGATAGATAGATAATGAAGAGGCTGCGATAGATAGATAGATAGATAGATAGATAGATAGATAGATAGATAGATAATGAAGAGGCTGCGATAGATAGATAGATAGATAGATAGATAGATAGATAGATAGATACGAAGTGACTGAGATAGATAGATAGATAGATAGATAGATAGATAGATAGATAGATAGATAGATAGATAGATAGATAGATAATGAAGAGGCTGCGATAGATAGATAGATAGATAGATAGATAGATACGAAGTGACTGAGATAGATAGATAGATAGATAGATAGATAGATAGATAGATAGATAGGGACACACTTAGAGATAGATAGATAGATAGATAGATAGATAGATAGATACCAAGTGACTGAGATAGATAGATAGATAGATAGATAGATAGATAGATAGATAGATAGATAGATAGATAGATAGATAGATAGATAAAATACAGGCCAGTTTCAAATCGCTTATATATATGGTCACCCGCAGACAAATCTGTTTCGCTGTATCACAGCTCATCAGAACGGTTAGACATCCGATTGCTTTTAATCAGGATTGAAACCCGACCAAATTGTCATCAGTCGGAGATTCTACCTATAAGCTATGAGCGCTAGGTAGAAGAAAGCAGACTTTTAGCTTGTGATATAGTATGTAAACACACACCACTACCTAAGAGAATTTTAATTCATTACTGAATGAACGATATATATATATATATATATATATATATATATATATATATATATATGTATGTATATATATATATATATATATATATATATATATATATATATATCCGCAGACAGATCTGTTTTGCTGTATCACAGCTCATCAGTACGGTTAGATTCCGATTGCTTTTAACCCAGGATTCAAACCCGACCGAAGTGGTGTCAGTCGCCGATTCTACTCCTGGGCCATGGGCGCACGGTAGAAGAAGGCAGACTTTTTAGCATGTATATTATCATTATACACGCCCAATAGCCAGAGTGCTCTAATTCATTACTGAATGAGCGATGCGTACATGCCAGAGTAGCTACTATTTTTCAAAGTCTCGCATTCTTCCAGAGTGCTCAATCAGGGTGTGAAAGCGTAAATAGTCATCCGCTGACAGATCTGTTTCGCTGTATCACAGCTCATCAGTACGATTAGACTGCCATTGCTTTTAACCCAGGATATATATATAATCACTTAACAAGATCAAAATTAAACTTAAAAGAACAAAATTAAACTTAAATGTTCGATTTTGAAAAAATCTAGACTGTCCTGTTTAAGACATTATACCCTAAAAAAACTTTTATATCATTATAATCTCCTATTATTATTATTATTATTATTATTATTATTATTATTATCACTTTTATTAAGAGTAGTTATAAAATAATATTTTTTGTATACAAGTATAAATATATTTAAATTAATTTTTTATATCATAAATAATTATTATTAATTTATTTTCACTTATCGTTGTTTGTCGTCTTCATTATTAGGATTATTAATAATTTTATTTTTATTATATTTATTTTTATTATTTTAATATTATTATTATTATTACTTTTTCTATTCTTTACATATTTTTATTTATTTATTTATTTATTCTTTAAAAAAAATTAATTTATTTTATAATTTTTTTATTTTTTAATTATTATTATGAATTTTGTATTTTTTAATTATTATTATGAATTTTTATTTTTTAATTATTATTATGAATTTTTATATTTTAAGTTTTTTCTTGCCACGTTTTTATTACTAGAAATATAATAATATAATACTACTATTATTATTACGATTAGAATTAATAAGAAATACAAACAATTAATTTTTCTAGCGGAAATTGTACCCTATTTTTAGATTTTAAATTTCAATGTCATGCATCTAAAAAAGACAACTAGCAAATCTTGTCAATATCCAATGTTTTCATTGACGAAGGTTTTTATTGTAAATCTGGGCCAAAGACGCTCCATGACACTAAGATCTAAGACGTTAAGATGATACAGTGCTGATAGCAGACACCGAAAGGAAACTAAAAGACCTCCTACAGATCTAAGATCTAAGACGTTAAGATGATACAATGCTGATAGCAGACACGGAAAGGAAACTAAAAGACCTCCTACAGATCTAAGATCTAAGACGTTAAGATGATACAATGCTGATAGCAGACACCGAAAGGAAACTAAAAGACCTCCTACAGATCTAAGATCTAACACGTTAAGTTAAACTTCCTTTCCTCATATTCTTTTCTTCTGTTTTTCTTTCTCTTTTCTCTTCTTTTTATTTAACTTGACTTTGTCTGGATGAACTTGAACCATTCATTGTTGCATGAATTTGGAATTTGGTGGGAGCCACGAAATATCATATTACCAAAGGATTTTCAACTTTTGTTTCTTGACTATAAT
>JBBBDQ010000246.1:3430000-3447500 GCA_037127315.1 Ascarosepion bandense
AAGACAAACAATGACGGAAGTGAAAGAAAGAAAGAAAGAAAGAAAGAATGGCGGAAGTGAAAGAAAGAAAGAAAGAAAGAAAGAAAGAAAGAAAGAAAGAAGACAACCAATGGCGAAAGTGAAAGAAAGAAAGAAAGAAAGAAAGAAAGAAAGAAAGAAAGAAAGAAAGAATGGCGGAAATGAAAGAAAGAAAGAAAGAAAGAAGACAAACAGTGCCGGAAGTGATAGAAAGAAAGAAAGAAAGAAAGAAAGAAAGAAAGAAAGAAAGAAAGAAGACAAACAGTGCCGGAAGTGATAGAAAGAAAGAAAGAAAGAAAGAAAGAAAGAAGACAAACAATGACGGAAGTGAAAGGAAGAAAGAAGAGATATAAACAGAATAGAACAAAATTGGTGGAATAAATACTGAAATATATATATATATATATATATATATATATATTTCAATATTTATTCCACCAATTTTGTTCTATTCTGTTTATATCTCTTCTTTCTTATATATATATATATTGTAGCATACTGCAATTTAATAGCTATAAAATGTCAATGTTTAATACACCATCATCAAGTAGTAAAAATAACTGCCTGATGATGGTGTATTAGACATAACACTGAAACTTTTAAGTTGCTATTAAGTGGCAGTATGCTATTATAATAATAATAATAATAATAATAATAATAATAATAATATATATATATATATATATATATATATATATATATATATAGTTTCAATGTTATGTTTAATACACCATCATCAGGCAGTTATTTTTACTGCTTGATGATGGTGTATTAAACATTGAAATTTTATAGCTATTAAATTGCAGTATGCTACAGTATATATATATATATATATATATATATATATATATATATATAAAGTAGAATCCTTGAAATTTGGTAAGGTAAGTTCCAACGAAAACAAACTCCAAAGAGAACACAAATTAAAAATTTATTGTTAAATTTAACAGAGTATTAAAATCAAGAAATATAATTAGGATATATATATATATATATATATATATATATATATATATATATATATATATATTATAAATTATATTTTATGTTCTAAAGTCTAATTTATAATTTATGATAAATATTCACAGCTCTATGTATTACATTATATATCGAGCACTGTTTTAAATTAATGTTTTTGGACGTTGAAATAAGTCTTCGTTCTGTATTCACTCGGATATATATATATATATATATATTCATGAGAAGGAAAGAAAAAGAAAAATAACACTGGAATAAGGGAGAAAGGAACTCGGAGAGAAGAAAGACAGAAAGAATGATAATTGAGAAAAAATTTTGAAATAACAAAGAAACTACAAAAGAAAGAAAGAAAGGAAAAAGGAGGAATAAAAGAAACTTTGAATGAATGAAGCAAGGATGAAGGAAGAAAGTGACGAAGGCAGGAAAGAAAATAGGAGAATAAAATAGCAAAAAAACGGAAAACGGAAAAATTGTTATTAAAAACAACAAAGAAATAGAAAAGATACGTGTGTGTGTGTGTGTGTGTGTGTGTGTGTGTGTGTGTGTGTGTGCTCTAATCAAGTGCAAAAAATCGCCCACCGGGGAAACTGATTTCTTCGGGATTTCAAAAGATTGCATTCTGAAAGAGACAATCGAAATTTTTAGTGGCGCGTCAGATACTGGATAAAACATCCCGCAATTAACATTTAAAGCTTTTATTCGGCTTGCTGACCACAAAATTGCGGCATAGATAGATAGATAGATAGATAGATAGATAGATAGATAGATAGATAGATAGATAGATAGATAGATAGATAGATAGATAGCCGTAGCTGATGCTAAAAAAATACCGGGCACAGAGAAAATTGCCCGGATTTATTAGTTGACAATGCGATGACGTCTTCAGTGTCATCCGTTTCCAGAAACTATGATTTTTTTCGGCTATTCCAATGGAAATTAGGCACAGAACGTGAACGAAAGCAGGAAAATCGGGTTCGGACTTTCTGAGTATAACCAGTCTTTTCTCCCAAAATTAATAAATAAACAAACAGATTTTGACTGCGTTCATTCGGATGTTTTCTTCGTTTTTCTTTCTTTCTTTCTTTCTTTCTTTCTTTCTTTCTTCGTGAATTGTTTAGTTTGATTTCTGACGAAGATATTTTTCCTTGCCTGGATTTTCACTATGATTGCACGGATAGGTCCGGACCCGTGACCGGCCATAGATAGATAGATAGATAGATAGATAGATTACAGGAATGAGATAGATAGATAGATAGATAGATAGATAGATAGATAGATAGATAGATAGATAGATAGATAGATAGATTATGAACAATCTGAGATAGATATAGAGTTGGAGATTAATATGAACAGACTGAGAGATAAATTTAAAGAGACAGTGATACATCAGGTGCCTTGAGAAGCTAGTGCTGTCTTGGGTCAAGAGGGTAGTTGCTGGATGGCCTTATGTCCGACTACACGGTTTTCCACTCCGCCAAACATGCAGGAGAACCCTGTCATGGACGTCAAAAAATTTCAGCAACCACATCACCCCTTATATCTACCCTTATATCTACCCTTATGTCTACCCTTATATCTACCCTTATATCTACCCTTATGTCTACCCTTATATCTACCCTTATGTCTACCCTTATATCTACCCTTATATCTACCCTTATGTCTACCCTTATATCTACCCTTATATCTACCCTTATGTCTACCCTTATATCTACCCTTATATCTACCCTTATATCTACCCTTATGTCTACCCTTATATCTACCCTTATATCTACCCTTATATCTACCCTTATATCTACCTCATGTCTACCCTTATATCTACCCTTATGTCTACCCTTATATCTACCCTTATATCTACCCTTATATCTACCCTTATGTCTACCCTTATATCTACCCTTATGTCTACCCTTATATCTACCCTTATATCTACCCTTATGTCTACCCTTATGTCTACCCTTATGTCTACCCTTATGTCTACCCTTATATCTACCCTTATGTCTACCCTTATGTCTACCCTTATATCTACCCTTATGTCTACCCTTATATCTACCCTTATGTCTACCCTTATATCTACCCTTACCCTTATATCTACCCTTATGTCTACCCTTATATCTACCCTTATGTCTACCCTTATGTCTACCCTTATGTCTACCCTTATGTCTACCCTTATGTCTACCCTTATGTCTACCCTTATATCTACCCTTATGTCTACCCTTATATCTACTCCTTATATCTACCCTTATGTCTACCCTTATGTCTACCCTTATGTCTACCCTTATGTCTACCCTTATGTCTACCCTTATCTACCCTTATATCTACCCTTATATCTACCCTTATGTCTACCCTTATATCTACCCTTATATCTACCCTTATGTCTACCCTTATGTCTACCCTTATATCTACCCTTATGTCTACCCTTATATCTACCCTTATATCTACCCTTATATCTACCCTTATGTCTACCCTTATATCTACCCTTATATCTACCCTTATGTCTACCCTTATGTCTACCCTTATATCTACCCTTATATCTACCCTTATATCTACCCTTATGTCTACCCTTATATCTACCCTTATATCTACCCTTATGTCTACCCTTATATCTACCCTTATATCTACCCTTATGTCTACCTCTATGTCTACCCTTATATCTACCCTTATATCTACCCTTATATCTACCCTTATGTCTACCCTTATATCTACCCTTATATCTACCCTTATGTCTACCCTTATGTCTACCCTTATATCTACCCTTATGTCTACCCTTATATCTACCCTTATATCTACCCTTATATCTACCCTTATGTCTACCCTTATATCTACCCTTATATCTACCCTTATATCTACCCTTATGTCTACCCTTATATCTACCCTTATATCTACCCTTATGTCTACCCTTATATCTACCCTTATATCTACCTCTATGTCTACCCTTATGTCTACCCTTATATCTACCCTTATATCTACCCTTATATCTACCCTTATGTCTACCCTTATATCTACCCTTATATCTACCCTTATGTCTACCCTTATATCTACCCTTATATCTACCCTTATATCTACCCTTATATCTACCCTTATGTCTACCCTTATATCTACCTCTTATATCTACCCTTATGTCTACCCTTATATCTACCCTTATATCTACCTCATGTCTACCCTTATATCTACCCTTATATCTACCCTTATGTCTACCCTTATGTCTACCCTTATATCTACCCTTGCGTCTACCCTTATATCTACCCTTATATCTACCCTTATATCTACCCTTATGTCTACCCTTATATCTACCCTTATATCTACCCTTATATCTACCCTTATGTCTACCCTTATATCTACCCTTATATCTACCCTTATGTCTACCCTTATATCTACCCTTATATCTCTCATGTCTACCCTTATGTCTACCCTTATATCTACCCTTATATCTACCCTTATATCTACCCTTATATCTACCCTTATGTCTACCCTTATATCTACCCTTATATCTACCCTTATGTCTACCCTTATATCTACCCTTATATCTACCCTTATATCTACCCTTATGTCTACCCTTATATCTACCCTTATATCTACCTCTATGTCTACCCTTATATCTACCCTTATATCTACCCTTATCTACCCTTATGTCTACTCCCTTATATCTACCCTTATATCTACCCTTATGTCTACCCTTATATCTACCCTTATATCTACCCTTATATCTACCCTTATGTCTACCCTTATATCTACCCTTATGTCTACCCTTATGTCTACCCCTATCTACCCTTATCTACCCTTATGTCTACCCTTATGTCTACCCTTATATCTACCCTTATATCTACCCTTATGTCTACCCTTATATCTACCCTTATATCTACCCTTATGTCTACCCTTATATCTACCCTTATATCTACCCTTATATCTACCTTTATATCTACCCTTATATCTACCCTTATATCTACCCTTATGTCTACCCTTATATCTACCCTTATATCTACCCTTATGTCTACCCTTATGTCTACCCTTATATCTACCCTTATGTCTACCCTTATATCTACCCTTATATCTACCCTTATATCTACCCTTATGTCTACCCTTATATCTACCCTTATATCTACCCTTATATCTACCCTTATGTCTACCCTTATATCTACCCTTATGTCTACCCCTTATATCTACCCTTATATCTACCCTTATATCTACCCTTATGCCTACCCTTATATCTACCCTTATATCTACCCTTATATCTACCCTTATATCTACCCTTATATCTACCCTTATGTCTACCCTTATGTCTACTCCTTATCTACTCCCCTTATATCTACCCTTATATCTACCTCTATGTCTACCTCTATATCTACCCTTATGTCTACCCTTATATCTACCCTTATATCTACCCTTATGTCTACCCTTATATCTACCCTTATATCTACCCTTATGTCTACCCTTATATCTACCCTTATATCTACCCTTATGTCTACCCTTATATCTACCCTTATATCTACCCTTATATCTACCCTTATATCTACCCTTATGTCTACCCTTATATCTACCCTTATATCTACCCTTATGTCTACCCTTATATCTACCTCTTATATCTACCCTTATGTCTACCCTTATGTCTACCCTTATATCTACCCTTATGTCTACTCCTTATATCTACCCTTATATCTACCCTTATATCTACCCTTATGTCTACACCCTTATATCTACCCTTATATCTACCCTTATATCTACCCTTATGTCTACCCTTATATCTACCTTTATATCTACCCTTATGTCTACCCTTATATCTACCCTTATATCTACCCTTATGTCTACCCTTATGTCTACCCTTATATCTACCCTTATATCTACCCTTATATCTACCTCTATGTCTACCCTTATATCTACCCTTATATCTACCCTTATATCTACCCTTATATCTACCCTTATATCTACCCTTATGTCTACCCTTATATCTACCCTTATATCTACCCTTATGTCTACCCTTATGTCTACCCTTATATCTACCTCTATGTCTACCCTTATATCTACCCTTATATCTACCCTTATATCTACCCTTATGTCTACCCTTATATCTACCCTTATATCTACCCTTATATCTACCTTTATGTCTACCCTTATATCTACCCTTATGTCTACCTTTATATCTACCCTTATATCTACCCCTATATCTACCCTTATGTCTACCCTTATATCTACCCTTATATCTACCCTTATATCTACTCCTTATATCTACCCTTATATCTACCCTTATGTCTACCCTTATGTCTACCCTTATATCTACCCTTATATCTACCCTTATATCTACCCTTATGTCTACCCTTATATCTACCCTTATGTCTACCCTTATATCTACCCTTATATCTACCCTTATGTCTACCCTTATATCTACCCTTATATCTACCCTTATGTCTACCCTTATATCTACCCTTATATCTACCCTTATGTCTACCCTTATATCTACCCTTATATCTACCCTTATATCTACCCTTATATCTACCCTTATGTCTACCCTTATATCTACCCTTATATCTACCCTTATGTCTACCCTTATATCTACCCTTATATCTACCCTTTATGTCTACCCTTATGTCTACCCTTATATCTACCCTTATGTCTACCCTTATATCTACCCTTATATCTACCCTTATATCTACCCTTATGTCTACCCTTATATCTACCCTTATATCTACCCTTATATCTACCCTTATGTCTACCCTTATATCTACCCTTATATCTACCCTTATGTCTACCCTTATATCTACCCTTATATCTACCCTTATGTCTACCCTTATGTCTACCCTTATATCTACCCTTATATCTACCCTTATATCTACCCTTATGTCTACCCTTATATCTACCCTTATGTCTACCCTTATATCTACCCTTATATCTACCCACCAAACTCGCCGGATGTTAACCCCTTTGATTATTATGTGCGGGCTGCAGTTGAGAGAGAAGAAGAAGAGAGGAAAGAAGAAAAAGAAGAGATTTAAAAAAGAGAAAAAGATAGAAAACAATAAGAAAAATTTGAAGAAGAAGAGAATCAATAAGAAGAGAGTAACGAAGAAGAAGAAGAAGAAGAAGAAGAAGAAGTAGAGAGTGAAGAAGAAAAGAGTAAATAAGAAAAGAAGTTTGAAAAAAGAGAGTAACGAAGAAGAAAGTAAAGAAGACGAAGTATGTAAAAGAAGACAGTAAAGAAGAAGAGAGGGAAGAAGAAAAGAGTAAAGAGGAAGAACAGAGTAAAAAAGAAAAAGAGAGTGTAAAAGAAGAGAGTAAAGAAGAAGAGAGTAAAGAAGAAAAGGAAGAAAGTAAAGAATAAGAAGAGCGTAATGAAGAGAGTGAAGAAGAAAGTAAAGAAGAAGAAGAGTAAAGAAGAAGAAGAGAGTGAAGAAGAAGAGAGTAAAGAAGAAGTGAGTGAAGAAGAGAGTAAAGAAGAAGAGTGTAAAGGAGAGAGTAAAGAAGAAGAAAAAAAGCAAAGAAGAAGAGATTGAAGAAGAGAGTGAAGAAAAAGATGAGAGTAAAGAAGAAAAAGAAGATAGAAAAAACAAGAAAAGAGTAAAGAACAAAAACAGCGTGAAAAAGAGACTAAAGAAGAAGAAAAAGAGAGTTAAGAAGGAGAAGAGAATGAAGAAGAGAGAGTAAAGAAGGGTGTGAAGAAAAAGAGTAAAGAAGAAGATGAGAGTGAAGAAGAGAGTAAAGAAGAAGTGTGTGAAGAAGAAGAGAATAAAGAAGAAGAGGAGAGTAAAGAAAACGAGAGAAAGAGAGAGAGATGATAGTAATGGAAGAAGAAGAGAAATAACTCGAGAAAGAGGGAAGAAGAAGAAGAAGAAGAAGAAAAGAGTGATATATAATGAAGAAGATGAACTCGTGAGAGAGTGAGTGTGTGTGTGTGTAAAGAAGAGAGTAAAGAGGAAAAAAACAAAGAAGAAGAGATTGAAGAAGAGAGTGAAGAAGATGAGAGTACAGAAGAAAAAGAAGATAGTAAAAAACAAGAAAAGAGTAAAGAACAAAAACAGCGTGAAAAAGAGACTAAAGAAGAAGAGAGTAAAAAGAAAAAGAGAGTAAAGTAGGAGTAGAGAGTGAAGAAGAGAGTGAAAAAGAGAGTAAAAAAGACGAGCGTAAAGAAGAAGAGAGTAAAGAAGAGATTAAATAAGAAGAAAAGAGCAAAGAAGAAGAGCGTGAAGAAGAGAGTGAAAAAGAAAAGAGCAAAGAAGAAGAAAATTGTAAAGAAGAAGAAAGTAAAGTAAAAAAGAAGATAGTAACGAATAGGAAAGACGTGAAGAAAAAGAGAGTAAAAAGCGTGTGAAGAAGAGAATAAAGAAGAAGAAAGTAAAAAAGAAGAAACAGAGAGTAAAAAAGAAGAGAGTAAAGAAGAAAAAGAAGAAAGTAAAGAATAAGAAGAACGTAATGAAAAGAGTGAAGAAGAAGAAAGTAAAGAAGAAGAAGAGTGTGAAGAAGAAGAGAGTAAAGAAGAAGAGAGTAAAGAAGAAGAAGCAGAAGTGAGTAAATAGAAGAAGAGAGTGAAGAAGAAGAAAGTAAGGAAGAAGAAGGGTTTGAAAAAACAGAGTAAAGATGAAGAAGCGTGTGAAGAAGATAGTAAAGAAGAAGAGTGTGAAGAAAAAGAGAGTAAACAAGAAGAAGATAGTAAAGAAGAAGAGAGTAAAAAAGAAGAGAGTGAAGAAGAAGGACTAAAGAAGAAGATGAGAGTGAAGAAGAAGAGAGTAAAGAACAAGAAGAGTGTGAAGAAGAAGTGATTAAAAAGAAAAAAGTAAAGAAGAAAGCAAAGAACAAGAAGGGTGTGAAGAAAAAGAGAGTAAAGAAGAAGAAGCGAATGAAGAAGAAGATAGTAAAAAAAGAAGAGAGTGAAGAAGAAGAGAGTAAAGAAGAAGAAAGGTGGGAAGAAGAAGAGAGTAAAGAAGAAGAGAGTAAAGTAGAAGTGTGTGAAGAAGAAGAGAATAAAGAAGAAAAGTATGAAGAAGAAAAGCATAAAAAAGAAGACTTTGAAGAAGAAGAAAATAAAGAATATGGAGAGTGGGAAGAAGAAGAGAATAAAGAAGAAGAAGGGTGTGAAGAAAAAGAGAGTAAAGAAGAAGAGGACAAAGAGTGTGAAGAAGATGAGAGTAAAGAAGAAGAAGAGAGTAACGAAAACAAAGAGTGTGAAGAAAAAGAGAGTAAAGAAAAAGAAGAGTGTGAAGAAGAAGAAGAGAGTAAAAAAGAAGAGAGTAAAGAAGAAGAAGACAAAGAGTGTGAAGAAGAAGGGAATAAAGAAGAAGAAGAAGAGAGTAACGAAAACAAAGAGTGTGAAGAAAAAGAGAGTAAAGAAGAAGACGAAGAGTGTGAAGAAGAGAGTAAAGAAGAAGAAGAGAGTAAAGAAAACAAAGAGCGTGAAGAAAAAGAGAGTAAAGAAAAGTGTGAAGAAAAAGAGAGTAAAGAAAAAGAAGAGTGTGAAGAAGAAGAGAGTAAAGAAGAAGACGAGAGTAAAGAAGGAGGGTGTGAAGAAGAAGAGAGTGAAGAAGAAGAGAGTAAAGAACAAGAAGAGTGTGAAGAAAAAAGAGTAAAGAAGAATAAGAGAAGTGTGAAGAAGAAGAGAGTAACGAAGAAGAAGAGAGTAAAGAAAACGAAGAGTGTGAAGAAAAAGAGAGTAATGATGAAGAAGGGTGTGAAGAAGAAGAGAATAAAGAAGAGGAAGAGAGTGAAGAAGAAGAGACTAAGGAAGAAGAATAGTGTGAAGAAAAAGAGTGTAAAGAAGAAGAAGAGTGTAAAGAGAAAGAGAGTAAAGCAGAAGAGAGTAGAAAGGAGAAGAGGTGAGTGAAAAAGAAGAGAGTAAAGAGAAGAAGAGAGTAAAGAAAAAGAAGGGGAGTTTAAAGAAGAAGTGAGTAAAGAAGAAAGGTGTGAAGAAGAGAATAAAGAAGAAGAAAGGTATGAAGAAGAAAAGCCTAAAAAAGAAGAAGACTGTGAAGAAGAGAATTAATAAGAAGAGTGTGAGGAAGAAGGGAGTAAAAAAGAAGAGAGTGAAGAAGAAGAGAGTAAAAAAGAAGAGAGTGAAGAAGTGAATAAAGAAGAAGAAGAAGAGAGAAGAAGAAGAGAGTAAAGAAGAAGAAGAGTGTGAAGAAAAAAAGAGTAAAGAAGAAGAAGAAGAGTGGGAAGAAGAAGATAATAAAGAAGAAGGAGAGAGTAAAGAAAACGAAGAGTGTGAGGAAAAAGAGAGTAAAGCAGAAGGAAGGTGTGAAGAAGAAGAGAGTAAAGAAGAAGAAGAGAGTGAAGGTGAAGGAAGTAAAGAAGAAGAAGAGAGTAAAGGAGAAGATAGTAAAGAAGAGAGTAGAAAGGAGAAGAGGTGAAAGACAAGAGAGTGAAGAAGAAGAAGAAGAAGAAGAAGAGGGTCAAGTAACAAATCAAATTCCGGAGATGGTATTAACTACATCGACGAAGACGAAGAAGAAAAAAGTGAATTTAAAGAAGAAGACGAATTCAAGGGAGGGGTTAGTAATGAAGAAGAGAAAGAGAATAAAAAAGAAGAAGAAAAGAGTGAAGTAAGGAAGACGACGAAAGAGAGAGAAAGTATTAACGAGGAAAAGTAGAACAATCCAAGTAAGAAGAGTAAAGAAGAAGAAGAAGATCAAAAATGAAAAAGAGGAGGAAGAAAGGAATGATGAATAATAACGTCTTGCAAGTAATGGATTTGACCATTAACAGTGCCCACTCCAGAAAAACTATGGTGTTTCAGTCGTCTGTCAAAACAGACTACGTAGTAAAGGATCATTTGGTAAGCGAGAAGAAATCTCGCGAGATCGATGGCATAAAATCACGGGTTCGACTGGGGAAAACGAGACAAAAAGGAATGGACCATTGCCGTGACCTTCGCTATAATAACAAGATACGATTGCAAATTTTGTTCTCTACAATTATGTAGTTTTGGAAAAACTAGCAAAAGACACTTCTTTTCTTTATTCAATAAATCAGCGACATTTAGCTGTGTACATAACTTTGAATATTTTGTCAGATTATGTTATTTTATTTCATGTAAATTCTTGTGACGATGGTCACAATATAGAAAAATGTTGGTGTGGACTTCTACAAATGCTATATTGAGTAATTTTTGCGAAAAGGAAAATGGCAATGTAAAGGGAAAAAATTTAAATATAAAAAAAGAAAATTGGAAATATTTTATAAATAAATAAACAAATAAATAAAACATTTTTATATATTTATTGTGTTTTGTCATTCTTTTATTGTCATTAATTCAATTTTGAAAATTTTAATCACTTGGTAAAATATTGAACTTAACAATCAGTATCTGCCCTTAAATGAATTGTCTCCCTTTAGCTAGACTACTCTTGGTGACGTCATATTAAAGTAGATAGGTCTTCTTCTTATAGCGACGGTCACGCCATTACCAACATGGGATGTCAAAACCAAAGATTGCTTTCTACATTTTTCAAAAACTAAGAAGTAAAAAATGTATCGCCTGTTTTTTTGTTTTTTTGTTTTTTTTTGATTTCCCATTTCAGCGGCTCGTATTTCTGTCGCCATTTTGTGGGTTTTGCATTATGTCATCTACTAATTTGTCGTTTCGGTCACGTTAACGTCTATATTATTTACTTTTTTAAGTGTGTGTGTGTGTGTGTGTGTGTGTGTGTGTGTGTGTGTGTGTGTGTGTGTGTGTGTGTGTGTGATAAAAAGAGAGAGAGAGAGAGTGAAGACAAGACAGACAGAGATAGAAGTTTGTTATGTCGCCAAGTATAAATGAATAACTCAACAACAGAATCAGAATATAAGTTGTATTCCGCGGAAAGACGGTTAGTATGTACAGAAGTGATTAGTAATATTTAAAATAGAAAGATACAAGAGTCCAATCCGTCGTAAGACGTGTGTATACGTGATTTGCTTCCGGTACGCCACCGGAAGTGTGACTAACTCTTCACTGACTCTTCAGTAACTCATTAGAGACTCTCAAGTGACTCTCTACGACTCCCTTGTAGAGAATCCACCATTGCTATATATAGCAATGGGAACAGTCCATTTGTAGTCAAATAGGAGCGGCGCCCTAACAAAGTTAGACAATCATTTTAAACTCTCTCCGTTACTTTGTACAATAATTCGTAGCAAGTTTTTTATCTATATCTATCACTGTGTTTGTTTGTCCGTTATACGTATATCTATTCGTTCGTTTCTCTGACAGTCGAAAAAGAAAATACTTCTTCGTCTTTAAACCCTCAAGGCTTATCAATAATGTGGCTTCTCTCTGTCTTTTCTATAAATATTTCCATCGCAACTGACAGGTTTTTCCCTGGTGATCCGACTATATCAATTTACGCGTTAAATGATTGACCAAAACTCAGAGTAAAACCACAGACAAATATTTAACTTACAAAAACACCAAATAAGATATTTACAAATATACAATTTTGTTGCATTTAAAACAGAAAACATAGAGTTTACTACTAGCGAGTGTTACGAGGAGAGAAGGGGAAGGTCAAGTATCTTTACCCAGTTAAGCTAGTGGAGTAGTTTAAGTGCCATACTTTTTGGAAATCCTCAAATGTGTATATAAAGTATAATTATTAGTTTGGTCAATGAAAGAGTCAAAACTTTCTATTTGCCCACTTATTTCTATGAGGTTCTCTTTCAGGTTTTAGTTGGTCGGCAACTTTTCTTAGAGATTCTTTCGGCTGGATATACAAATCCTTGAATCAAAGTCGGAGTTGATAATGTCAGCCAATCCTTTTAACAACTAACTACTCTCTTCCCAAAATCTATTTTTATAGGGGCTAACACCTAATTTGCATATTTCTAGAACATTTCGAATTCTCTAAATTTTGCTCGAGCATTCTACAATCTTCCAGATTTCTATTCCTAATTTCTCAACTTAATAATGACTTCAAGAATAAAAACATTTTTGTAATAAAATGTAGGACTCAATAGAATCCCTTCCTATAACTTTTTAGACATTATTAATATTATTTTATATCTAAATGCCTCCTCGTAACACGCGTGCTACTAAATTGACATCTAGGCATGACTCTTTTACTGTCGAAATAGTTAAATATAAGCGCCTCTTCTACTTTAACAGTTTCTTTTCTCGTACGTCACGCCTGCTGAACTCCCTTCCGTTTGCTTCCTTCCCTGATAGCTACAACCTCCAAAATTTTCAGTGCATCATCAATTGCCATCTTCTCTGTTCTTTTATTCTTTTTCATCTCCCTTTAATTCTGTGTCTCTCTGTAACCTCTTACGCACAAGTGGACCCTCGTTGCTTGGGGGGATAAGATTTTAAAGAATATAAAATAAATAAATCCGCTATTAAAAATTAAAAAAACAAAGTTAATTTCTGTGAATACGTTGAATGAGGACAATATTTACATTATTCGATCTATTTTCCTCATCTTTGTTGCCATTTGTACGACGTTTCGGCCGTTGTACGTTCCGGCCTTCTTCAGGTGCTAGGAATTTCGAACAGAACCCTTTATTATAATCACTTAAGAACACATGGCTAATTGGATATAGTCGTTGGTTAGTTCCTGTGACTTGACCCAAAGTGTTGTGAGTTCAATACCAGGCTATAGCAGTGGTAAACAAGTAATTTACAGGGTAAGAGGGAGATAACTCACGACTACCAAAAATAGTCTCTACACAAAAGGGACGGAGATGATATAACCCAGTGATTGTAATAAAGGAAAAAGGACTCGGCCCCCTAATTAATAATTCAGAGCCATTATCTATTATCCCACCCACACAGCCAAGCTTAGAAGACCTGGTATTCCTAAGCGGAATGTAGGTATTGAAGGTATAATTGCTTAGCCAGATTATATATATTTTAAAAACTTTAATCCAAAAGGAAAAGCAGGAAGGTGAATCCTAAAGACCCAATTCTAGTTAATATTAATATTATAATATTAAAAAATTATATATATATATATATATATATATATATATATATATATACTTATTTATTAAAAATTTATTTTATATATGTATATGATGAGTTGTGATACATTGAAACAGGTTTATATTTGGATGACGAATATATTATGCTCTCATTACGATTGAACTTTCTAGAGAGGAACATTTTAAAAAATTACCGCTTCTGCAATTTACACATTACTCTTCAGCAATGAATTGAGTTCTTTCGGTGACTGGCGGGTGTATATACCGAATGTATATAACACGCTAAAATTTCCCTGCTCTCATTCCAAGTACCCATGGCATTGGGAGTAGGAACTCTGGCTGACACCAAACCGGCCAGAAGCAAGTAGATGTCTAGCCATGCTGTTGAACTGTGATATAGCGAAACAGGCTTGTTGGGGATGACAAATATATATATATTACAAAATAATGTGAACGATTTTTAACAGTTGAAACGCTGTGGTAAAAATAAAACAAAAATAAAGGAACAAACTGTTTTAAATGATTGATTGATTCATTTTTTACAGCTTATCAACCCTTTGCAGTTCATTTAAAGCCCGAAAATATTCGAACAATGTTTTTGTAGAAAATAATTTGAAGTGTTTTTGGAGATAATCAATAGCTGGGGGTAGAAGTAAATTTATATACGGGGGCGGGGCATTCAATCAATAAGGTGATGTTTTTGGTATAAGGACTTCTAATACAGATAGAAGCTTACTTTTTTTTAAAAAATTTCCTTTTATTTCTCTTTCAAAGGTATTTAAGTTTTTTTGCAGATTGAAAAAAAACTTTGTGGTTTCTGGTTATTAACAAAGATGTCTGACCAAGAAGCATGATCCAGGATTGAACAGAAGTCATTTATCAAGTTTTTGGTTGCTGAAGGGTGCAAACCAGTTAAAATTCATAGGAGAATGTCAACTGTGTATGGTGCCACATATTTCAGCCAAAACATGTCTACAAGTGGGCTAAATTGTTTAAAGAAGTTTGAAAGTGACGATGAAGTCAAAAGTGCTGTGAGCGATTGGCTGAGACATCAGTCCAAAGATTTTTACGCTGAGGGAATACGGAAACTTGTGCACAGATGTGAAAAGTGTGTGACACTGCCGGGAGACTACGTTGAAAAATTAAAAAAGGAAGCTTCTAACTATGTTAGAAGTCCTTATACCGAAAAATTCACCTTATTTATTGAATGGCTCTCGTAGAAGTCCTTATACCGAAAAATTCACCTTATTTGTTAAATGACCCTCGTAGAAGTCCTTATACCGAAAAATTCACCTTATTTATTGAATGACCCTCGTAGAAGTCCTTGTACCGAAAAATTCACCTTATTTATTGAATGACCCTCGTAGAAGTCCTTATACCGAAAAATTCACCTTATTTATTGAATGACCCTCGTAGAAGTCCTTATACCGAAAAATTCACCTTATTTATTGAATGACCCTCGTAGAAGTCCTTATACCGAAAAATTCACCTTATTTGTTAAATGACCCTCGTAGAAGTCCTTATACCGAAAAATTCACCTTATTTATTGAATGACCCTCGTAGAAGTCCTTATAACGAAAAATTCACCTTATTTATTGAATGACGATCGTAGAAGTCCTTATACCGAAAAATTCACCTTATTTATTGAATGACCCTCGTAGAAGTCCTTATACCGAAAAATTCACCTTATTTATTGAATGACGATCGTAGAAGTCCTTATACCGAAAAATTCACCTTATTTATTGAATGACGATCGTAGAAGTCCTTATACCGAAAAATTCACCTTATTTGTTGAATGGCTCTCGTAGAAGTCCTTATACCGAAAAATTCACCTTATTTATTGAATGGCTCTCGTAGAAGTCCTTATACCGAAAAATTCACCTTATTTATTGAATGGCTCTCGTAGAAGTCCTTATACCGAAAAATTCACCTTATTTGTTGAATGACCCTCGTAGAAGTCCTTATACCGAAAAATTCACCTTATTTATTGAATGGCTCTCGTAGAAGTCCTTATACCGAAAAATTCACCTTATTTGTTGAATGACCCTCGTAGAAGTCCTTATACCGAAAAATTCACCTTATTTATTGAATGACCCTCGTAGAAGTCCTTATAACGAAAAATTCACCTTATTTATTGAATGACCCTCGTAGAAGTCCTTATAACGAAAAATTCACCTTATTTATTGAATGACCCTCGTAGAAGCCCTTATAACGAAAAATTCACCTAATTTATTGAATGACCCTCGTAGAAGTCCTTATACCGAAAAATTCACCTTATTTATTGCGTAAAAACATCCTTTATTACGCGTTAGCACACACATTTATACAGACACAAGATTTTTTCTACATTTAATATTCATCCATTGCTTTATCACAAGTGACGCGTATCTGACCAATAAAACTATAACACAATCAACATACTGTCTCTTGGATTTTTAAATCATTCGTCTTTAATAAATCTCTGAAGAAGCTTGTTAAAAGTGAAACGTGTTAGATTAAAGACACTTCTTTCCTACTTGTTGTTTACTTATTCTATTCATCTTGTCAGATTCCGATTCATATATTCATGGAAGCTGATGATGGTTCGCCTGAAATAGGCCTACACTTCCGATTCACCATGAAATAACTTGTCTGCCTTAATTTTTCTTATATTTGCACTATATGTATTTATATACATATATATTTAGAGCTCTCATAGAGAGTTATCCTACCACTGTAATTTACAGGATACTCCTTTGGGTTCTTCTATACCCACACTGCTTGCTGATATATATATATTCCTTTTTAATTTACTATTTGCTTTTATCTTCATCTTCTGTTTTCTTTTAGTTTTTTTTTTGTTTGTTTGTTTATTTTTTTGTTTTTTTGTTCTTTGGCTAACCCCAAACCGTGCAGAGTCTCTCCTGATGACCCCAAATTTAAATATAAATTCGAGAGAAATACATTAAAAGAAATTCAATGAAGTCATATGCCGTAGAGAATCTTGGTGGAAATGTTATTGGCATGAGGAGTATTACACATCCAGCTCGCTTCAGGTGAGTTTCAATTACTTCCCAGTAATTTCCTTCTTCAGGAAAATGACTCATTTCGCCTTCTCGAAGTAACATTTTCCCCTGACATAAGAAAAGAAGCTATTGAATCGATTACTAAGTCTGCAGCTAAGAAAAAGCGGTTCACTATGTCGCGCTAGACAATTTTTCCCACCAGAATCTAATTTTATATATTTACAAGTCTAGGATTCGTCCTTACTTTGAAAATTGCTGCTACATAATATCCTTTACTCTTGCTATATACATTGTGGCATCGTCCAGTCGAATGATTCGCAGAGAAGAATAAGGGCGTAATATATTTATTAACCACACTATCCGAACAATAAGTCACAAGACATTAACAAGACAAAACGTACGAGCAAAAGAGGGGTGGGACTAAATGGTGAAAAACCGACAAAGTAAATTCAGTCCTAATATTAATCTGCTTGTTTTTCCTACTAATTACAAACGACTCCTTAAATACATACTTGCAGACGTTTTAGGTTAAGAGCCAGTTTAGCGCTTAGAGTGCTGCAGGGATACTAGATACTCTACAACATATACATAGACATCCTTGATGAGATCCAATGAACAATCTGCAA
>JBBBDQ010000246.1:3457500-3465000 GCA_037127315.1 Ascarosepion bandense
TTCGGAGTCTATTGGTAACAGACACACACACACACAGACACACAAACACACAGACAGACAAAGTTCCATTTATGTTTAGATGTATTATCATATTATCCTCCGTTGGTGGTACGACTCGGATTTTCATACGCTACGCAATCATCAGTTGCATATTTCGAACTGGCCGTTTAATAGATCTCAATATTCGTGGAAGCGAAATCTGACATTATTCGGGTACCATTTTTTAATTTTTCAAGAGTACAATATAAATAGGCAAAAACTGCATGAAGAAAAAAAAATTGAAACTAAAACAGAATTAAAGTTAAAACTTTTAAAAAAGAATTTTAAATTAAAATTTTAAAACATACATCTTACAGTGTTCGCGTACAATTTTTTAATTTATCAAGTGCATCATAAAAATGAACAAAAATGAAATAATATTTAAAAAATTTAAATTACAAAAAATACTTAAATTGAAAGTAAAATAAGTTTTAATTAAAATTTAGATTAAAATTATAAAGAGAAAAATTAAATCTAAATTTATGGAGATCAATTTATAATTATTATTACTAAATAATTACCAGGAAAAAAAAAGAAAAGGAGAAAGCAAGAGGATGAGAAAGAAAGAAAGAAAGAAAGAAAGAAAGAAAGAAAGAAAGAGTTAAAGAAAGAAAGGAAGAAAGAAAGAAAGAAAGAAAGAAAGAAAGAAAGAAAGAAAGAATCGCATAGTGGAATCGGTGTTAATCTCAGCATTTGAGTAAGTACATTATTCTATGGCTGTATGTGGTCTTCAATTTTTCTTCTTCTTCTATTTGCCGTGTCCTTTCAGGACATAGGCGATCATGGCTCTCCACGTCTCCCTAACCCTGGTGGCACTTAGCACGCTTTCTCCTGTTACACCATGCAACCCTCCTTCCGTCATCCATCTGATCAGGTCCTTCAAATATGTTATCCGCTGCTCTCGCCTGTTTCTTGTTCCCTTCTATCTGGCCTGTTAGTATCAGGTTCTCCAAGCCCTCCTTCCTCATTGCATGTCCCAGGAACTTAAGCTGTCTCTTCCTGATGCTCAGTATTAATTTCTTTTTCGTTTCCATTCTAACATCTCATCATTACTCACATGCTCGATCCATGATATCCGCAGAATCCTTCAGTTGCTTCAAGTTTTTCCTTCATCTTTGATGATATTGCCATATTGCATTCACTGCCATATTGAAGAACTGACATCCCATAGCAATCCAGTACTCTCTTCTTTGTTTCTAGTGAAAGTTTCCTGTCTCTTAAAAATTTACTCAGCTCCTGGAACGCATCCTTGTGCTTTTTGATCTCAGGAATATAAATCTATAGAAACTTCTGTGACCACAAAGTTGGGGGTCAGTTTATATATTGATTGTAATATGAAATTGATCCCCCACTTTATGACCAGTATGTTTCTGCAGAACCACATTTCAGTTGCTTCAACTTTTTCTTTCATCTTTGATGAGATTGTCCAGCATTCACTGCCATATTGAAGAACCGACAACACATAGCAATCCAGTACTCTCTTCTTTGTTTCTAGCCAAATTGTCCTGTTTCTTAATACTTTACTCAGCTTCTGGAACGCATCCTTGTGCTTTTGGATCTCAGGAATATAAATGTATAGAATCTGCTGTGACCACAAAGTGGCGGGGGTCAGTTTATATATTGATTGTAATATGAAATTGATCCTCCTCTTTATGTCCAGTATACTTCTGTTGAACCACATTTCAGTTGTTTCAAGTTTTTCTTTCATCTTTGATGAGATTGCCCAGCATTGACTGCCATATTGAAGAACTGACAGCACATAGCAATCCAGTACTCTCTTCTTTGTTGCTAGCGAAATTTTCCTGTTTCTTAATACTTTACTCAACGTCTGGAATGCTTCCTTCGCCATGCCAATACGCACTTTCCGACTTCTGTTAGAACACTTCCCAGGTATTTAAATTTTTGTGCTCACTTGATTTTAGTATCCCCCCCCCCAACCTGTATTTGTCATATTGGGTTGTTCTTTTTGCTGATGACCATGCCTTTGGTTTTCTTGCAGTTCATTTGTAGTCCTTTCTTGTCACTCTTTTCAGATACCTTCTGTAGGAGGACTTGTAGTTTCCTTTCCGTGTCTACTATCAGCACTGTATCATCTGCGTACCTCATGTTGTTTAAACTGTGGATTCCGATGACGAATCCTGGCATAATTTCGAGGGTCCTCAGAATATTCTCGCTGTACAAGTTGAACAGATCCGGTGAAAAGACGCATCTTTGTTTTACGCCCCTTTCTATCTTTGTATATCTACTCAATTCATTACCTGTCCGTATGCAAGCGGTTTGCTGACAGTAAAGATTCTTTATTTTGAAACTCCTACGGCTCAGGAGGCTAAGTCGAGAATGGAAATATTTCGGGTACTGGTCGCATGGTTGGGTGGGTAATAGTCTTTCTGCTTGGGCTTGAGTTGCTTTTTTTTGCTTCTAATCTAGTCTTTCTCCTCCCCTCGAAAGCTGAACAACATAAAAGAATTGCTCTTCACTATGATGAATGGTCGGCAACTTCTGTTTCCCAGGTGTTAGGAATGATTCCGGCTTGTTGAAGATTAGATTTCAGTTGGTCGCTGAATCTGCGTTTTCGTCGTCTTGTGCCCTCTGGCCGAGATAGAACTCACTACACCCCTCCAGTATTCCCTGTGCATTTGGAATCCTGACGAATCCTGGCATAACTTCTAGGGCCCTCAGCAAAGTCTCGCTGTACAAGTTGAATAGATAAGGTTAAAGGACACATCCTTGTCTCACGCCCCTTTCTATCTTTGCTTATCTGCTGAATTTGTTACCTGTCTGTATGAAGGCGGGTTGCTGCTAGTAGAGATTCTTGAGTATTCTTAGGTCTTTCCAAAATATGTCGAGGCTGCCGAGCATCTCCATCAATTCTTTGTGGAGTATTTAGATTAAAATTATAAAGAAAAAGATTAAATCTAAGTTTATGGAGATCATTTTAAGGGGCTGTAATTTATAATTATTATTACTAAATAATTACGAGGGAAAAAAAGAAAAGGTAGAAAGCAAGAGGATGAGAAAGAAAGAAAGAAAGAAAGAAAGAACGTATAGGGGAATCGGTGTACAAGGTGAATAGATCCGGTGAAATGACACATCCTTGTCTCACGCCCCTTTCTATCTTTGCTTATCTGCTGAATTCGTTGCCTGTCCGTATGTAGGCGGTTTGCTGCCAGTAGAGATTCTTGATTACTTTTAGTTCTTTCCAAAATATGTCGAGGCTGCTGAGCATCTCCATCAATTCTTGGTGGAGTATTTAGATTAAAATTATAAAGAAAAAGATTAAATCTAAGTTTATGGAGATCATTTTAAGGGGCTGTAATTTATAATTATTATTAATAAATAATTACGAGGAAAAAAAGAAAAGGTAGAAAGCAAGTGAAGAAAGAAAGAAAGAAAGAAAGAAAGAAAGCATAGGGGAATCGATGTACAAGGTGAATAGATCCGGTGAAATGACACATCCTTGTCTCACGCCCCTTTCTATCTTTGCTTATCTGCTGAATTCGTTGCCTGTCTGTATGAAGGCGGGTTGCTGCTAGTAGAGATTCTTGAGTATTCTTAGGTCTTTCCAAAATATGTCGAGGCTGCCGAGCATCTCCATCAATTCTTGGTGGAGTATTTAGATTAAAATTATAAAGAAAAAGATTAAATCTAAGTTTATGGAGATCATTTTAAGGGGCTGTAATTTATAATTATTATTAATAAATAATTACGAGGAAAAAAAGAAAAGGTAGAAAGCAAGTGAAGAAAGAAAGAAAGAAAGAAAGAAAGAAAGCATAGGGGAATCGATGTACAAGGTGAATAGATCCGGTGAAATGACACATCCTTGTCTCACGCCCCTTTCTATCTTTGCTTATCTGCTGAATTCGTTGCCTGTCCGTATGTAGGCGGTTTGCTGCCAGTAGAGATTCTTGATTACTTTTAGTTCTTTCCAAAATATGTCGAGGCTGCTGAGCATCTCCATCAATTCTTGGTGGTGTTAAACGCTTTTGCTTTGTTTATACTCTATTGCGTATTATTTATTAACACTTGTACACATATGGCCAGTGAAGTGGCTGAAAGTGCTTGGAAAGTAAAAAAATTATGGAACATTTTTACATTCCTTATCTCCAGCCAAAAGGAAACATGTAAGAATATTGGAAAAATGAAATAAAAAATCATATATTAATTCTGCTTGTTACTTAGTTCATTACGTCCATTACGCCACTTACTCTCTATACGAGTTTTTCTTCCCCTCTATCTTTTTCTACGTTACTCTCCACAGCTTTTCTCTCACCTTTGCCAAACGGAAGGGTAGTAAATAGTGAGTTAGTAGGAGGAGAGAGCCTATAGCATTACCGTATCAGTAGCAGCTTAAGCTGGTGGTTGTAGCAGTAATTGTGTGTGTGTATATGTGTGTATGTACTGTACACTATAGTAAAAATAGGTAGGTTTGTTGTCGTATCACTCGACCTAATAATTTTTTTTTATTTCTACACTCTTGGCCATTACTCAATTGGTCTTTTCTGTTTACAATGGACACAGAAGCCATGATTTTTCATAATACAACAAAAACATTTTCTCTTTCAAAACCTCTCACAAAACAGCGTTATGGTCTGGGCATAATTTGCTCATAAGATTACAGTAAAGTAGCTTCTATAGACATTACTTTTATAGATATTTTAATAAAATTACACTCTGTGCTATCGTTATTTTATTATCCAATACCTTTATGTTTGAACACGTTATTATCATTTATAGTAAGACAAAGTAAATTTTTTCCAGCCAATCATAATTATCCTTCAGTGGAAATTCCACGGGTTACGCTAGTATTTATTAATTCACATACATATATATATCTTTTTCCCCTTTCTTCCCTACCCTCCCTAAAAATGTCGAGACGATAAACTTTCTAACATAATCTACTCTCTCATTGCTCTTTCTTGTTTCCTTTTTTTTTTACTTCTTTTCAAGTGACCTTCCGGTGTATGAATTTTGTCGTGAATTTGCATAATAAATATTTTGTCGCTGAAGAAGCGAGGATTCCGCGCTGAAACGACACATGTAATTTTTGAGGTTTTATTTGAAAATATACATAATTGGCTCTGTAAATAAATAACACTATTTACATCGAGCCTTCTACCTGCATTATTTTTAATATTAATAAGGTTAATGTTAATAATATTAATATTAATAGGATAAGTAAACTTGGAATTAAATGTGCGTTGTGACTCAGTGGATATCGACTTGGAACGCCGAATCGATGAGCCGAGTTCGAATTCCAGTTGAATTCATTACAATCACTTACCCACAAATACCGTTGGGAAAGGTATTAATCTGTCTCTTCCCTCCAGTTATGGGTTCTATAGCCTTGGCTGGCAACCAGTCTACCGCAGAAAGCAATGGTAACCTATTGCGGAATAGTCTTCTGCCCAGTCAGTTACGTCTCTTTCAAGACATGATCACTCAAGCGTGTATCACGTATGGCACTTAACTGACTGAATATAATAGTTAGAAACATGATTAAGGCTTCTACTGGGCAGAAAGTGAGGGATCGATTTTCTATGGTTATGAAGTAATACAATGATCCCCCAATAATTACCACTTAATATTATAATACGTTTCTTCCCCCTCTAGCTATGAGACAAATTACAGGACATTGGGTTCTATAGCCTTGGTGAGCAACCAATCTACCCCAGAAAGTAATGGCAACCTACTGCAGGATAATCTTCTGCCCAGTCAGTCATGTCTCTTTCGAGACATGATCACCCAAGCGTATATCAGGTATGGCACTTAACTGACTGACTGAATCTGCCATATCTGGTCGTGTGTTCCTGCTATCCACCTAGGTGTCCTTGACACAATCGAACGGAGAATCTGTAATGCGATTGATCCCAACTGGGCAGCTCAGATGCAATCACTTTCTCACCGATACAATGTGGCTTCCCTGTGTCTATTCTACAAATCCTTTCCCGGTTTTTGCTCCAATGAACTTAGCACACTGGTGCTCCCCTATATATGGATTTCCTCGAGCCACAAAATTAGCAACAACGTCCGACCATTTTACTGTGAAACCAATAAATTATAAACGCAAATTCTACTCTGACAGTTTCTTTTCTCGCACTTCCCTCCTGTGGAATTCCTTTTCATTTACTTGCTTCTCCGACAGCTACAATCTCCAAGAATTTAAATGAAAAGTCAACAGTCGTCTCCTTTATCACTAACCTGCATCCTCTCTCTCATGCTCCTTTTCGCTGTCCACTCCTCTCTCATCAGTATTCTCATCCTTCTCTTATCCACTTCCTGACACCCCCTATTACTTGTCACTCTTTCTCATAACTTTCTCCCATGCTCCTTTCTCCATCCACTCCAATCTCATCAGTATTCTCATCCGTCTCTTACCCACTTCCTGACACCCTCTATAACCTGTTACTCTTTCCCATAAATTTATTTATGTAACCCCCTGCACAGCAGTGGTAATAAACTGCCTTGCTTGGGGCGATATGATTTAAAAAAATATTTTTCCCCACTTCTTCCCTACCCTCCCTAAAAATGTCTAGACCAGCGGTCTCAACCCCCGGGCCTCGAGTGAATCTTGTCCGGTCCGCGGGCCATATCCGGCCCTCGAGTGAATCTTGTCCGGTCCGCGGGCCACATCCGGCCCTCGAGTGAATCTTGTCCGGTCCGCGGGCCACATCCGGCCCTCGAGTGAATCTTGTCTGGCCCGTGGGCCACATCCGGCCCTCGAGTAAATCTTGTCCTGCTCGCTACCTTACTCTGGACACGATATAAATATAGGTAAACCAAACCAAAGTGACAGTTGATAGTCGGAATTTATTGCGTCGAAATAAAAAAAAATTCTTTTTGCCTGTGTTTTTTACTTTTATTTTTATTTGTGGGGATCGCCAAAATTAGCATTTCACTATTTCTGTGAAATTTATTTCGTGAGCGGGCAATTTTAAATGAATATAAAATAGTGTTTTCAAACGATTTTAATAGAATTTTTTTCAGTACTGATTTAAACATTTATGTTTCAGATGTAATATTTTTTTCACAAAATTCCCGTCAAATATTAAATTATATTGAATCCTTGCTTTCTTCAAACACGGAAAATTTATTCACATATTTAATAACATGGTTTTTCTCCATGACACTGGAGTCATAGCTGTTTGGCCCTCCTACATGATTCTACATAGCTTTTTAGCTCTCACTCTCCAAAAGTTTGCCGACCCCTGGTCTAGACGTTAATCTTCTAATAAAATCTACTTTATATTTAACTTCCCCTTCCATTGCTTTTTCTTCTTTCTTTCTTTCATTCCTTCTTTTCAAATGAACTTCCCGTGTATGAAGTTTATTTTTAGTGTCATTCCAATGTATGGATTTTGCCTTGAATTTGCATAATATAGATTTTGTCGCTGAAGAAGCGAGGATTTGTCGCTGAAATAGCCACACGACACATGTAATTTTCGAAGTTTTATTTGAAAATAT
>JBBBDQ010000246.1:3470000-3495000 GCA_037127315.1 Ascarosepion bandense
AATATTTGAACTTTGAACCGAGAATGCGCGCTCGTGTTCCCCACTTTAAAAACTGACCTTGTATCGCAACTCACTCTTGTGGGTATGTGAATAAATGTTCCTTCGGAAAGTGCCTGAAAACCATATCATGAGTTGACCTAAGCCTTGTGAGTGAAATTGGATAGGTGGCTGTCTTTGAGGAGCTGTCGATGGTTGGGCTACCTCGAAGTCAGAAGTCTACGTGGCCGAGGTGTTGAGCCCGCTGGTCCTTTTCATACAGTACATCATACTCTCTCCCAGAAACTGTAACTAAGGTTGGCTCAGCATAGTTGCAATATAAAATACAGGTGGGCCCTGTGGGTGCTGAACAAGCATAAATATGCCTGAGCAAGCGTCTGCAATGGAGATTAGCTATCCGCCCCCAGTAGACAGGTATCCTCAAATATGAGTGACCAGCCATTTATTATATATATATATATATATAGTATATCGAGGCAGCAAGTAATTTTGTAAACATATGCTATTAAATATAAGAGACAATGAATGTCTATTATGTTTAATCATGAGCCGTTCTAAATGTCGTATTTTTGCTTTAATTTCAGTTGAAAATAAAGACAAAAATTCTCCAACATTTGGATAATTATTTATTGGTTTTCTTCTAAGCTTTCGGCTCACATGAGCCATCTTCAGAGATGTAGTTTAAACTGAAATATTATAAAATCCACCATCACCGACGATTTTATTTTGTGTTGACATAAAACTCCGCTTGGCAATGGCAATAGTTACCAAAAATAATAAACGCAGTTCTTAAGTTTGCGATGCGGTTTTATGACGTCACACCGCGGGATAGCGCGAAATGACAACAAAACCATGTAGTCAAATGCAATGTAATATGTTATTTCCTGTTTTAAAGTTGATTTTATTGAGTGTTGGTTGTTTTGATTTGATGTATATGGTCTCCAATATCTGCAGGTTCCTCTTACTGTGTGTATGAGTAAGGGTCACCGTATTGTTGACCAAAATCTGTCTGATATTACCTACATGTTTATGTTTTTCAGAGAAATGTTGTTTAATAGTACTCTGATCAGAAAGATGACATGTAAGTCTACGGGAGAGCGTGGTTGTAGTAAAACCAATATATGTACTAGGTTTTTGATTAGTGTCAGAGATGTTATCGGTCTGGAGGAGGCGATCCCAGAATGCGGCACGGTTGCTGGGTAATATTTGAACTTTGAACCAAGTCTCCACGCTTATTCTCCCTACTTTAAAAATAGACCTTGTGTCACAACTAACTTTTTCGGCTCAGTGGGCAAACATTCCTGCTCTTTTAGGGCACTTCGAAGTGGTATCACGTCTATTGAACAGGTGTAGAGGCTCTCATCCCTTGTTCCCTGTTTAGGATGTGGTTTCCAGCTTTCTCTTTTCCAATCTTTTCATTCTTTTTTTTCCCTCAATTGGAGTAGATAGACTAAACTATCGCCCGGTTCACACTCCACCCACGTCTATTGAACAGGTGTAGAGGCTCTCATCCCTTGTTCCCTGTTTAGGAAGTGGTTTCTCGCTTTCTCTTTTCCAATCTTTTCACTCTTTTTTTTTTCCTCAATTGGAGTAGATAGACTAAATTATCGCCCGGTTCACACTCCACCCATGTCTATTGAACAGCTGTAGAGGCTCTCATCCCTTGTTCCCTGTTTAGGAAGTGGTTTCCGGCTTTCTTTTTCCAATCTTTTCACTCTTTTTTTTTCTCAATTGGATTAGAATAATCTATCGCCCGGCTCACACTCCACCCACGTCTATTGAACAGGTGTAGAGGCTCTCATCCCTTGATCCCTGTTTAGGATGTGGTTTCCCGCTTTCTATTTTCCAATTTTTTCACTCTTTTTTTTTCTCAATTGGAGTAGATAGACTAAACTATCGCCCGGTTCACACTCCACACACGTCTATTGAACAGGTGTAGAGGCTCATCCCTTGTTGCCTGTTTAGGATGTGGTTTCCGGCTTTCTTTTTCCAATCTTTTCACTCTTTTTTTTCTCAATTGGAGTAGATAGACTAAGCTATCGCCCGGTTCACACTCCACCCACGTCTATTGAACAGGTTAAGAGGCTCTTCCCTTGTTCCCTTTTTATGATGTGGTTTCCGGCTTTCTCTTTTCCAATCTTTTCACTCTTTTTTTTTTCCTCAATTGGAGTAGACAGACTAAATTATCGCCCGGTTCACACTCCACCCACGTCTATTGAACAGGTGTAGAGGCTCATCCCTTGTTTCCTGTTTAGGATGTGGTTTTCGGCTTTCTCTTTTCCAATCTTTTCATTCTTACGTAGCCCCCTGCGCTTCAGTGGCATTACCGCCTTGCTTGGGGTGATATGATAAAAAAAAGCAAACTCGTCTTGCTGGATCAGTTAAAACTGAGCAGCGAGTTCGATCCTCAATGGGTGCTCCTGTATTTGTGCCACATCTATGCTAAGCTTAGTAAATCACTAATCCTAACCTTTCCCCAAATTTCAGGGGGCTTTTCCCGCAAGCAATATCTCTCCTTCGGTAGGGGACTAAGTTTATTGCCCGTCGTCTGAGGCGACCCCAAAAGCGGAATTGCCGAGAGTAGGCTTGGGCCTTTATGCGTGGTGCGGCCTATAGATCCACTATAAGCCTTGACCTAGTGTCACACCCAGTTATGAGGTGAGCGTACTAGTAAACATCACTAATCCCGATCTTTTTGGTGGACAGTGCAGTGGATATCGACTCGGAACGAGAGATCGGGTGCCGAGTTCGAATTCCAGTTGAATTCCTTGCTTACACTTGTGCATAAATAACCTTGTGAAAGGTATTAATTCGTCTCTTCCCTTCAGTTATGGGTTAAATAACAGGACAGATTGGGTTCTATAGACTAGGTCGGCAACCAGTCTACCGCAGAAAGCAATGGCAAACTACTGCCCAGTCAATCATGTCTCTTTCGAGACATGATCGCTTAAACGTGTATAACGTATGGCACTTAGCTGACTGATTTCCAAGCTCCAGAGTGCTTTAACCCTAAGGCAGTACTTCTTTCTCTTGAGGGGCCTGAGGAAGGAGAAGTGTCAAGAGAGTTTTGTAATTTTTGTACTATTCGGCCGATAAACCCTCTTTAACTCTCCACTTGTGTCACACTCGGTTGCGATGTGGGCGCATTGACAGTTACCACTAATTCTGACTTTGTTTGGGATTGGTATGCACTAACTCCTGGGGATTTTTGACTCCAATACAGTACCTCTTTCTCAGGAAGGGGATAGGTATATTACCCGACGCCTGAGACGTCTCTAAAAGGTGGGAAATTTTGTGCGGTTTGGCCGATAAACCCTCTTTAACTCCCCACCTTGTGTCACACCCGATTGAGATGTGGGCACACTGACAGTTACCACTAATTCTGACCTTGTTTGGGATTGGTATGCACAAGCTCCAGGGGATCTTTGACTCCAATACTGTACTTTTGTAGGGGGCTAGGTTTATTAACCCGCGCCTGAGACGTCTGTAAAAGGAGGCTTGTGAAATTCTGTGCGGTTTGGCTGATAGGTTCACTTTAAACCTTGACCTTGTCTTACATCCAGTTACGACTTGAGGGAACTGGTAGATATCATTAATCTTAACATGAAGACCAAGCTGTTGTCTGTCAATCATCACAGGCAACCTCTCCTGCCTCCCATAAGCATGGACCAAGCGAGTCTCCCTGAGAGCAATACACTGCGCCTCCTCGGCCTTACCCTCTCTTCTGATCTTAAATGGAACCACTACATTGAGTCCATCGCTAAACCCACTGCTAAGAAGATTGGGTCACTGTGTCGGGCCAGGGTGTTTTTTCCGCCTGAATCCATCCTGCATATATACAAATCAACCATTCGTCCGTGCATGGAATACTGCTGCCATATATGGTCAGGCGTCCCTGCTGTTCATCTCAGTGTTCTCGACAGGCTCCAAAGGAGAATCAGTAACGTGCCCAGTCAGTCGTGTCTCTTTCGAGACATGATCGCCCAAGCGTGTATCACGTATGGCACTTTAACTGACTGACTGATAGGTACCGACTTGGCGGCTCGACTACAGCCACTTCCCCACGACGAGATGTGGCCTCCTTTTGTCTGTTCTATAAATACTTTCTGGGCTTCTGCTCCAACAAACTTAAGTCACTGGTGCCCCTGCAACAGGTGTTTACTCATGCAACCAGATTGGCAACTAGGTTCCACCCATTCACAGGTAGATTAACCAAATGCAGACGACAATTCTACTCCTGCAGCTTCTTCTCTCGCACTTCCCGCCTGTGGAACTCGCTTCCTTATTCTTGCTTTCCTGACGGCTACTACCTCCAGTAATTTAAATGCAATGTCAATACCCATCTATTAACCACTTGACCCTAGTTCTTTCTTCACCACCGTGTATATCCTTTCCTTTCTCTCCACCTTTTCAACTGTCATCACACCGCTCCTTTCTAACTGGTTCGTCTTCCACTTCACTCTCTTCTACTTAATTTTTTTACTCTTATGTAGCCCCCTGCACATCAGTGGCGTTACCGCATTGCTCGGGGTGATACGATTTTAAAAAAATTACTAAAGAAATACTAATGAATACTTCTAGCTAATCATGGCTTCCAACATTTTATTCACTACTGATAATTTTGTTTCGGATAACAACATGGGCTAAAACCTAAAATTCTTGATCTGCAGCAGAGAAATATCGAATAATTGGTACCGAACATTTTTAAACTTCCTCAAGCTATTGAGGGTGAGGAGATATATCTAAACTTATTTATAAATGGAACTTTGTGTGTGTGTGTGTGTGTGTGTGTGCGTGTGTGTGTGTGTCCCCGAAAAGGCTGAACCGATTTTCTTGAAAATTAATATAGTGGGAAGAAGCGGGAAAGCAAGATTATCACGTGATAATCTTGCTTTCCCGCTTCTTTACGGGATGTATATATAGCAGACATGTGGTACACCCAGAGACAGTTGCAGCAGAACCAGAGAACAGAAAGGAAGGTAGTTCACAGCAGCCCCCAATAGCAGCATGCTATTGCGGGGTTTGCGCTCTTCAATATCAAGCAATTCTCTCACACACCCGCACTAATTACAAGACGCAAGTAGATGCCTTTTTTTTTCTTTTAATAACACTTGTACAAATTATTACAGTTGGCACAAGAATCTTAACACGCACAACATGTAAGACCAACTCACTTTCTCTTACTAGTCATTCTTCTAAACTTTACAAAGATGAACTTATTAACTTATCTCAGAAATTTTCACCAATTATTATTAGGAATAATAACAATATTATTCTTAACACAATTTACATATGACAACGTTGACCCTGGTCAGTACTTAGATGGGTGACCGCTTGGGAATACCAGGTGCTGTAAGCGTTTAGTGACGGATGTGCGGGCTTACGGCCATATCACATTGAATACACCGGTTCTCGCTCGATCACCGAAGTTAAGCAACGTTGAGCCCGGTCAGTACTTAGATGGGTGACCGTCATGGAATACCAGGTGCTGTAAGCGTTTAGTGACGGATGTGCGTGCTTACAGCCATATCACGTTGAATGCACCGGTTCTCGCTCGATCACCGAAGTTAAGCAACGTTGAGCCCGGTCAGTACTTAAATGGGTGACCGCTTGGGAATACCAGGTGCTGTAAGCGTTTAGTGACGGATGTGCGTTGTGGTGCAGTGGATATCGGCCTGGAAAGAGAAATCGATGAACCGAGTTCGAATTCCAGTTGAATACCCTGAATTCACCTCAGCACCGGTACCCTTGGGAAAGGTATTAATCCGTCCCTTTACTCCACTTATGGGTTAAATAACAAGAGTTTGACTTGGGGACCCTTCACTTAATAACAAATCCCAATGAATCTTGATACTCGAAAAGAAAAAGTATTACTAGACACAAAACTTATATAAAAACAACAATAAATTGTTGAAAGAAAAAAAGGTATTACCAGCAATAAATAAATAAAATTTAGTTGGCAATAAAACCCGCCGAGGTTGATTTGCCATAAAAACAAAACAACCAACCAGCCAACATATGACACTGATAAATCTTCCAGTGACAAAGAACTTTACAACTTAACTCAATTGCTGTAACACAAATATATGCAGAAAAATGAAAGATATTTTAATCAGACACGTTCAACGTTTGTACAAAATATGTAATTCTTGTTATTTGTTAATACACTTTTTATAATTACTAGCAGTATATCCCGGCGTTGCTCGGGTGTAATGAAAGCTTTAAAACTAATCCACGGTCCTGTAGCTCAGACTCTTTGGACGTTGGCACGAAAGACTAAAAAGCAATAGTTGTTTCCAGTTAAAGCGAAACCGTAGACTGAAAGCAAAATGAATGGATGTCAGTCAAATTTTCATTTCCTGGTATCGATATCAAATAAGTTTTTTTTGTCGTAATCTGAATTTTGAAGGCTAAATAAGTTCTCTGAGTAAATGGTAACATGGCTGAGACTAAGAACTACAATTATACCTACTTAGACATACAGGAAGATAAACAGACACACACACAAACATCGTCTCATATATATATATATATATATATATATATATATATATATATATATATATATATATATTATTGATTTTCTGCATTATTGTAACAACTGCAACGTTGAAACTTCTGAATATCGTTTCTTATGTCTTTGTCTATGAGTGTATCAAATTTGATTAAAATCGGACCACTCCTTCTATAACCCAATTTCTTCGATTATCGATTTTCGATATTTATCGGGGTACCTCGACACAAAACCTAGCTAAGAACACTCGCAGACACTTAGAGTACAACTGTGTAAATTTTCAAGAAAATCGGTTCAGCCGTTTCGCAGTCTATAGGTAACGGATACACACTCATACACAGACACACCCACAGACACACACGCACAGACAAAGTTCCATTTATAAATAAGTTTAGATTAGATAATTAATGCCTTGACCATTTTATTCAATGTTCCATTTGCTAATTTCATGATTGATTTCAACCGTAGAAAGTAATTGTTGTAATGCAGGAATTTAGTTAGGAAGTTCTTTGGGAAAAGCCCTTGTGGCATGTAAAATTAAAACCTAAATTTCTATGCATATGAGGCCTTAACACTCTGTTCATCTGTGAGGATATTGTCCAGCATTCGCTACTATATAGGACAAATATCACGTAACTGCTCAGTACATTTTTCTTTGTTTCTAAAGTCAAACTGATCTAAAGAATGAAAGAAAGAAAGATTAACATTTTTCAGGTTACTATTCGGTACAAGAACTGAACTCACAATTACTGTTCCACCAAAAGCCTTAATTGTCCTTCTCCCAGAGAACCTTCCCTTCACCCCAGGCTGTATCTCTTCTTCGGGAAAGGGTTTGGTTCATTGCCCAAGCCTGAGTCATCACTATAAAGAGAAGTGCCGCGGGGCCTTAAAAGTTTTCTATGGTTTTGCTTTAAACTCACTTTAAACTTTCATTCTTTGTCACACCCGGTAACAGCCAGGGCAGTGTGGTAAATACCTACTCAGTCAGTTAAGTGCCATACGTGATAAACGCTTGGGCGATCATGTCTCGACAGAGACATGACTGACTGGGCAGTAGGTTGCCATTGCTTTCTGCGGTAGACTGGTTGCCGACGAAGGCAACAGAACCCAATCTGTCCTGCTATTTCACCCATAACTGGAGGGAAGAGACGGATTAATACCTTTCCCAATGGTATTTGCGCGTAAGTGAATGCAAGGAATTCGACTGGAATTCGAACACCGCTTCCCGATTTCTCGTTTTGAACCGATATCCACTGCACCACGACGCACATCCGCAAATACCTACCGAATTCAACAACCAATGCTTAAATTCTTTACGCTATATCTTCTTCTATGTGCCTTGTCCTTTCAGGACGTAGGTGATCATGGTCTTCCACGTCTCCCTATCACTGGTGGCCCTTAGCACGCTTTCTCCTGTAACATCTCGCACACCCCGTTCTGTCATCCACCTGCTCAGGTCCTTCAAATATGTTATCCGCTGCTTTCCTCTGTCTGTTTTTCATTCTATCTGGTTTTTTAGAATCATGTTCTCTAAACCCTCTTTCCTGGCCTTCCACGTCTCCCTATCCCTGGTGGCTCTTAGCACTCCTTCTCCTGTTACACCATGCAACCCCCGTTCTGTCATCCACTAGCTCAAGCCCATAAATGTAGAATATAAATATATAGAAACTAGCACGGCCACAAAATGAGGGATCAGTTTATATATTGATTATAATATAGAATTTATCCCCCATTTTATACCCACATTATAGTTTCTTATAAACAATTGGCATATATATTCTTCTTCTATGTGCCCCTGACCTTTCAAGACGTAGGCGATCATGGCCTTCCACGTCTCCCTATCCCTGGTGGCTCTTAGCACGCTTTGTCCTGTACCATCTCGCAGCCTCTGTTCTGTTATACACCTGATCAGACCCTTCAAAAATGTTATCCGCTGCTTTCCTCTGTCTCTTTTTCACTCTATCTGGCCTGTGAGTATCAGGTTCTCCAAGCACCCCTTCCTCATTGCATGTCTCAAGAATTTCAGTTGTCTCTTCCTGATATTAATTTCCTTTTCGTTTCCATTCTTTCCAACACCCTGTCATTTACGTTATATACTAACAACAAAAATGAGGGTGTCATTCCGAATGTAAATAATATAAGTACTGGTAATTCAATTAACCGGAAGTTACTGTATATTGAAAGAAAAATTTGTATATTCTTAGTGGTTGTTATAGTGACGATACTGAAAATTTTAAGGTATTTAAAAAAAAAAGAGGAAGAAACTTCACATTATCATAGGCAAGTCGGTTACAGTTCGATTCAATTCGCTAAGCTAAAAAGAAGGCAATGCACTGTAATAGCAGACGATAGCAATTCCCGGGGTTCCGGACAGCAAGGACGCTCGGGAAGAGGTACGAGTATACAACGCTATCAACGGTTCGTTTCCCAATCGTTTATTTTAGACAAATTCTGCTCAATGTGAAAACTTGTCTGGCTTTTCTATTGAGACTGGCGTCGATACTAATTTTCCCGCTCATTTCAGTTCGGCCATGTTTGGTTCCGTTCGTCGGCTTGAGTCCGCATTGTCTAGTGAATGTCAACATGGGTTGGTACGGATGGAGACAGGAAGGAATGCTCCAATCAGTTATGGAGATTTGCTTTCTTAGCCCTAAATTTGGATCGGATTCCCCAAGCTAAAATCATTATCGAGCAATTTGATGAGTCGCTCTCTGGCCTCTCTCTTTCTCTCTCTCTCAGTTTTTCTCTTTCTGTGTCCACCATAGAGGGAAGGATAAGAATCTCGATTTCTATTCCTTTCATTTTTCTTTCTTTTTTAATTTCCCACGCTTTTCCTTCATTCATGCCTTTGTTTGTTTGTTTCTTTCTTAGTTTCTTTCTTTCTTACACTTTTCATCTATTGATTTCTTTCTTTCTATCCTTCTTTCTTTCTTTCTTTCTTTCTTTCCCTCTTTTCAGCTATTTCTTTTTTCTTTCTTTCTTTCTTTCTTCTGTGGTCATTCATTTTCTTTCTTTCTTTCTTTCTTTCTTTCTTACACTTTTCATCTATTGATTTCTTTCTTTCTTTCTATCCTTCTTTCTTTCTTTCTTCTGTGGTCATTTCATTTCTTTCTTTCTTTCTTTCTTTCTTCCTTCATCTCTTGATTGATTGATTAATTTCTTTCTTTCTTTCTTTCTTTCTTTCTTTCTTTCTTTCTTTCTTTCTTTCTTTCTTTCTTTCTTTTTTCTTTCTTTCTTGATGATTCTTTCTTTCTTTCTTTCTTTCTTTCTTTCTTTCTTTCTGTCTTCTTTCTTTCTTTCTTCTTTCTTCTTTATTTATTTATCATTCTTTCTTTCTTTCTCATTCATTCTTTAAATATTTATTTATTTCTCATTCTTCTTTCTTTCTGGTTGGGTGTCTTTATTTCAACAAATTTTGATATGAGTAAATATCATCATCTGTGTGTGTATATATCTAGATATATATATATCTATCTATCTATCTATCTATCTATCTATCTATCTATCTATCTATCTCAGTCACTGTATCTATCTATCTATCTATCTATCTATCTATCTATCTATCTATCTCAGTCACCTCGTATCTATCTATTTATCTATCTATCTATCTATCTATCTATCTATCTATCTATCTATCTGTGTCAGTCTGTCTATCTATCTATCTATCTATCTATCTATCTATCTATCTATCTATCTATCTATCTATCTGTGTCAGTCTGTTCATATCTATCTATCTATCTATCTATCTATCTATCTATCTATCTATCTATCTATCTATCTTAGTCTCTTATTTTCTATCTATCTATCTATTTCAGTCTGTTCATATCTATCTATCTATCTATCTATCTATCTATCTATCTATCTATCTATCTATCTGTGTCAGTCTGTCTACTATCTATCTATCTATCTATCTATCTATCTATCTATCTATCTATCTGTGTCAGTCTGTTCATATCTATCTATCTATCTATCTATCTATCTATCTATCTATCTATCTATCTATCTATCTATCTATACCTTTGCCTGCCTATCTATCTATCTATCTATCTATCTATCTATCTATCTATCTTTTCTTAACTTTTTTCTTTCTAGACCGAGCTTAGAAGGAAGTACAGTTATTTATAAAGTCCTGTTTATTATTTCTCTTCATCTTTCTCCTCTCTCTCCTCTTCTCTATTTCTCCTCTCTCTCTCTCTCTCTCTGAATCTCTTCTTCCATCTCCTCCCTCTCTTGCCATCTCTTTCCCTCTTATTCTCCCTCTTTCTTTCCTGAAGTATTTGCTTTCTCTCTTTCGCCCTGTGCCTGTCTTAGAGGAAGGATACAAATTTTGATTTTTCTAACTCACTCACTCACTCACTCACTCACTCACTCACTCACTCACTCACTCACTCACTCACTCAACTACTTAGCATTTCTTTCCTTTTTTTCACTTGCCTCTCACTCTCACACCCTCTCCTTACACTTCCCAGTTTCTCTGTTTCTCTCTCTTTCTCAAACACTCCTCCATTACCATGGTCCTCGGCATGACGATAAACTACATCCGGCAACAAGGCCTCTGATTAAGAGGTTGTGAGGAGTATTGCTGTTGTTCCCAGGTCTACCATAGCCCGGGGTAGTAGCACCTGTTAGGGTCCCAACTATGGGTAAATATTTTATCCCCAAACTGCGGTCAAAAGTATAAAAATAGTCGTTTATAAAAATATATACATAAGAATAGACTTTTATAGAAAAATATACATTTTTGAAGGAAAAATATTGTCAGTAATACATTTTTCAATACAAAACTGGAAGATGTCTTCAATTTTCTAAAATAACAAAAAAGATAATAATAATAATAATAACAATAATAATAATAATAATAATAAATTCATCAAAATCTGATTTAATCAACCTTCTTACTATCAGTCAGTCAGTTAAGTGCCATACGTGATACACGCTTGGACGATCATGTCTCGAAAGAGACATGACTGACTGGGCAGAAGATTATCCCGCAGTAGGTTGCCATTGCTTTCTGCGGTAGACTGGTTGGCAGCTAAGGCTATAGAACCCTATCTGTCCTGTTATTTAACCCATAACTGTAAGGAAGAGACGGATTAATACCTTTCCCAAGGGTATTTGTGCATAAGTGAATGCGATGAATTCAGCTGGAATTAGAACTCGGCTCCCCGGTTTCTCGTTCCGAGCCGATATCCACTGCACCACGACACACATTCTTACTATCACTGAACATTAAAAAAAATACCTTAAAATTTTGGCATTAAATAACCCACAGAGATTGATATGCCATTAAACAAAACTCACTCACTCACTCACTCACTCACTCACTCACTCCACTAACAATCTTGTACTTGTCTCTCTTTTTATTCATCTCTCTCGCGTGCGCATGCGCTCTCCGCTTAGCTTATAAGAAGGGAATCTAGATTATAAAATTCCCGATTTCTACTCCTCTCACACATACACAAACATCCAAACGCATTCTTTGTTCTCGCTCTCTCTATCCACACCGATGAGCTGTGATACAGCGAAACAGCCTTGTATGTGGATGACGAATATATATATATATAAATATATAGGATGCCCATAAATTTCGTGTACACGTTAAAATATTTGTAACTTTATTTGTATTTGCGATAGAAATAATTTGTAAAAAGGATAAGAGAGAATTACGTCTATATTTTTGAGGTTTTATTGGAATTTTACTTAAGTTCCCACATGTCCTCCATCATTAGCAATACAAAGGGTAATACAATTTTGCAGTTTACGGAAAACATTTGCCAACTGATTTACAATAATGCCTGAAATCACACTAGTTATTTTAGCTTTCAAATCTTTTAATAAAGTAGGTTTGGTTGTATAAACAATTGTTTTCACAGGTCCCCATAAAAAGAGCCTAATCGAGTCAAATCTGGCGAACGTGGAGACTAATAAAATGGTCCACTTTTTCCGATTCATCTGTTAGGAAGTTCCTGATCTAGAAACTGTCTAACACGCCGAGCAAAATGACAAGGAGCTCCATCTTGTTGAAACATTGTATTATCTTTCAAGTTTAATTCTTCAAGCTCATTTTTTTAACAGATTTTTTCTATCACAAATACAAATAAAATTTAAAATTTTATAATGTGCACACGGATTTTATGGACACCCTGTATATATAACATTTATGTAATATTTATTTAAAATTTTTTAACAAAAGGATGTTATAACATCGCTAAAAGTAGTTATTTTTTGTCAACACTTCTTGTGTCGTTTCAAGAGTTGGTGCTGATTGTGAGATGAAGAGTTTTAAAAGGTTATAAACTACCACTCTATACCAGCCTTATATATATATATATATATATATATATATATATATATATATATATATATATATATATATACTCCCGATCAAAAATTTAAGACCACTTAAAAATCTTAAAAAAGAACTTTTTTTTACGGATAGATTTTAAACTCCTCCCACTTAAGGTTACCAATACTACAATCTAAAAGGTTATGGAAACAAAAAGCTACATTCCAAACATTTTATTTAGAAATTTACATTTTTATAAAATGAGGCGATTTACACATGATCAAAATTATAAGACCAGAGACAAAAATTCTACGAAATTGTACAAAAAGTCTATGAAAATATTTAACAACCAAATTTGAGAATGAGTTCTACCTCCACTGCTTTTGATGACTTCAAAAATTCTGTCCGGCATGCTACAAATAAGCGTGTCCATTAAGGTGCGGGAGATGTTGCTCCAGCTTCTGAAGATGGCATCATGAAGTTCATTTTTAGTTAAATATTGTTTGCCATTTTGACAAACATTTCTTGTCATCTATCCCCAAACATTTTCAATTGGGTTCAAGTCTGGTGAGCATGCAAGATGTCCCAAGAGATGGTCCCCATTTTCTTGTAGAAAGGTCAAGGTCCGTCTTGCAGCATGGATTGCAGCATTATCCAGTTGGAATAACCATCCATCCCCACACAAACGATGGCCCTCCGTCATCAAAGATGCTTTTTGTAGTATGCTAACATAACCAGCCGCTGTCTGACAACCCTGCACCACCTGGAGCTCTATCGTCCCTCTGTAAGAAAAGGCACCCCATACCATTAGGGACACTCTACCACTATGACGTGTGGAGAAAATTTTAGGAGGCATGTTTTTGTTATACCAATATCGTTGGAAGCCATCAGGACCATCTAGATTGAATTTTTTCTCATCAGGAAACGGACTTTCTTCCACTTCTCAACGTCCCATGTTTGATATTCACGACCAAACTTTAAGCGGTCCACCTTGTGACGTGGAAGCAGCCGAGGAATTTGTTTACACTTTTTATTTACCATGCCTTATTGTGGTAAGTGTCATCTGATGGTTATGGGACTGCAATCAGCATTTGTGACTGCCTTAATTTGACTAGAAGAAAGTCCCCCGTCTTTCATAACAACCCGTCTTATTCTCCTACTCAATGCAGGAGAAATTTTGGGGGCCTACCAGAGGATTTTGCTTTTGCATAATTCTCACTGTTCTTTAGAAAGTTGCAAATCACAGTTTTACTTTTACTACGGTAGAGACGTGTAATTTGCGTTAATGATGATTGCGTACTAATACTGTGATAGTAAATATTTGATGATAATAACAGTAGTAAATGATTGCTGTGAAACGGTAGTAGTGATTAGTAATGGTGGTGTGATGATGATAACAATAAATGCAATTATTATGGTGGTAGTTTGAACAAAAGAATAGTTGATAGGATTATGGTATCAGCGGTTTCTTTTTTCTTTTCTTTTTTATCCGTCTGGTATAAATTGTGATAATAGGTATTTATCTTCATGTCTGCATTTGGAAATTAGTTCTGATCTCGTGTTTAGTAAGTTCTTTTGTGGGGTATGTGATATAATTACTACTTTCTCATGTAGGCTAAGTAGGCATTTTTTGTAATGTTGTTGTAAGCAGGTACTTTTTTTTTCAGTATTTCCCAGCTTATTGTTGGTGAAATATTTCTGTCTTTTAGACGCCATAAGTATGTTGATAGTGAGTGCTGTTCAAATATTTTCTGTTGGAGAATGAAGGATTGTGGTTGTTATTTCTTTTATTAAATGGTCCCTCAGTGGCACCGATGTAGTACATTGTGGTGTTGTTGTTTGCACTTACCTTGGCTTTATGTACTATATTTGTTTGCTGGCAATTTCTCTGGAGTGGGCATGTAGTTCAGTTTCTGCAGTTGCATTGAGCTTCTTCGATTGCATTATTGTAGTTTTTTTTTTTTTGTGGCTTTTTATTATTTGTGTAATATTTTTTTGTGCAGTTGTAACTAATTTTGACGTTGTTTATTATTTTTTGTGGTTGCGTATATTTAAATGGTACAAATTCTAATTTGTAATGCTTGTTAGTGTTTAACTATTAATTTTACTATGGCAGAGACGTGTGATTTTTTTTTATCCGTCTGGTATAAATTGTGATAATAGGTATTTATCTTCATGTCTGCATTTGGAAATTAGTTCTGATCTCGTGTTTAGTAAGTTCTTTTGTGGGGTATGTGATATAATTACTACTTTCTCATGTAGGCTAAGTAGGCATTTTTTGTAATGTTGTTGTAAGCAGGTACTTTTTTTTTCAGTATTTCCCAGCTTATTGTTGGTGAAATATTTCTGTCTTTTAGACGCCATACGTGTAGTGCTGTTCAAGTATTTTCTGTTGGGGAATGAAAGATTGTGGTTGTCATATCTTTTCTTAAATGGTCCCTCAGTGGCACCGATGTAGTACATTGTGTTGTTGTTTGCACTTACCTTGGATTTATATACTATGTTTGTTTAATAGAAAATAGCTTAATAGAAAAACTATTATAATAGAAAATAGCTTAATAGAAAAACTATTATAATAGAAAATACCTTAATAGAAAAACACTTCCCGGTGACAAACCGATTAGCAAAAATATTCAACAAAAACAACGTCAAAATTAGTTACAACTGCACAAAAAATATTACACAAATAATAAAAAGCCACAACAAAAAATTAACAAGCTACAATAATGCAATCGAAGAAGCTCAATGCAACTGCAGAAACAGAACTACATGCCCACTCCAGAGAAATTGCCAGCAAACAAACATAGTATATCAAGCCAAGGTAAGTGCAAACAACAAGACAATGTACTACATCGGTGCCACTGAGGGACCATTTAAGAAAAGAAATAACATCCACAATCTTTCATTCTCCAACAGAAAATACTTGAACAGCACTACACTATCAACATACGTATGGCGTCTGAGAAATTTTTGATTTAGACTGACTATTGCTGAGGAGACGTGAAATCTCTCTTCGGGATTTCATGTTGAAATGTTCATTCAACATTTTTGAATTTTGAAAATTTATTTTAATTCATATATATATATATATATATATATATATATATATATATATATAAATTTATATTTATATGAAAATCATTATCACAACTATGATCTAACCTTGCCTGATGACGAGATAGAAATCACGAAACAGAAATTTCCGTGTGGCAATGTATTTTTATTAAAAACAAATTTAATTATATATATATATATATATATTGTTTAAATTGTTCGGGCTATTGATCTCATTTTTACTGCCATGTTTACGGCATTTACAAATCCGAGTTATTTGCCATTTACTTTTTTTTCTATAAAAGTGCTCAATTCAACAAATATTGTAAAGCATACTATCATAAAAGATGATTTTTTTTAATTTAAAATTAATATAGTTTACATTGCGACACGGAAATTTCTATGTTTCGTGATTTCTACCTCGTCATCAGGCATTGTTAGATCATTCTGTTGGAAATGACTTTCATTTAAATATAAGAAACAATACGTTTGTCATTTATAGATATAGGAAAGACATAAAAAATTATATTTTTGGGAAATAATTCTTGGGGAATAATTTAATTATGGGCCGTTATAAACATCGTATTTTGACTTTAATTTCAGATGAAAATAAAAACAAAAATTGTCCAACATTTGAATATTTTTTTATTAAGTTGGTTCTAAACTTTAGGTTCAGATGATCCATCTTCAGAGAGGTTATAAGGACGTTAACACAAAACATCCACCATCAGCGACGATTTTATCTTGTGTTGACATAAAACTCCGCTAAGCAATGGCAACGCTTACCAAAAATAGCATTAACAATATATTTTTGGAGGAAAAAAAAATTATTGCCATAAGACATTTTTTTTTTAATCATATCACCCCGAGCAAGGCGGTAACGCCACTGATGCGCAGGGGGCTACGTAAGGGTAAAAAGAATGGAAAAGAGAAAGCCGGAAACCACATCCTAAACAGGAAACAAGGGATGAGCCTCTTCACCTGTTCAATAGATGTGGGTGGAGTGTGAACCGGGCGATAGTTTAGTCTATCTACTCCAATTGAAAAAAAAATAAAAAATAAGGAAAAGAGTGAAAAGATTGGGAAAGAGAAAACCGGAAACCGCATCCTAAACAGGAAACAAGGGATGAGCCTCTTCACCTGTTCAATAGATGTGGGTGGAGTGTGAACCGGGCGATAGTTTAGTCTATCTACTCCAATTGAAAAAAAAAATAAAAAATAAGGAAAAGAGTGAAAAGATTGGAAAAGAGAAAACCGGAAACCGCATCCATATTCAGTTTACTAAAATAAAAAAGATATATTTTTCATCAAAATCTGACTAAATCAACTTTCTCACTATAACCGAACATTAAACCCCCCCCAAAAAAACCCCTAAAAACCTCACCTTTCTGGCATTAAATAACCCACAAAGGCTGATATGCCGTTAAACAAAATTCAAATTATTTTAATTTGTTTATCAATTATGTGAATTGTAAAGAAGGCTTGATTTATTTTGAAAGGATAATTAGTTTCCGAGTATGCATCAGTGCAGATGACACCACCATCTACTTCTATCTCAATAAGAAACCTGCCAAGACTGACAAAGTGAATCTCGCTTCTATTCTTGGAAAAGACCTCCAGTCTGTGATGGATTGGGGTAATAAATGACTCGTAAAATTTAATGCTTCCAAAACAAAGCTCGGCTTCTTTAACGACCAGAGGAAAACTTTTTTAACTTCCATCAGTATGGAACACACTGCGCCTCCTCGACCTCATTCTCTCAGCCAATCTCAAGTGGAACGACTACATAGACTAATAGCTACATTAACTGCTAAGAAGTTTGGGTCGAGCCAGGAAGTTTTTTCTCGTGAGAATTCATTTTGCACATTAATAAATCAACCATTCGACTTTGAATTGTGATATATCCCGAAAGGAATACAGTATAAAATGATCAGTTGATGAATGGAACTCCGTACCAGGAATAAGAAATGCAGATTTATTGTACTAAGGTACAATTAACAATAATACATATATAGGCAAGTCACGGGTTGGAACGGAATCGACTATCGAATAGAGAATGCCTTCGCCTATTTGTATTTACTAGCCTTCCCACACAAGGCCAGATGTGACACATGGTCATTTTCTAGTGGGTATTCCCGGCCATATAGCCGGGCCAAAAAATCTCTGTCTATTTTTCCCCAGTCGTGGTTCTACCCTTCGGCGGAATCACGACTTGGTTTGTGCTCTCTGGTCGGAAGCAGAGAGCGCCTTCTACCCGAAGGCAGAGAGCTGGCAGTGTCACAGAGCAGTCATAACTGTTGTCATAACTGGTTGAGTCGTATTCATCTTAGGGTTCTGGAAAGAATCCAAAAGAGGATTTAGCAGCTCGACTTTCTTTATAAATCTTCAGTTCTTCCGTGCATTAAATACTGTTGCTATGACCTGGATGGCGCTTTTACTGTTCATCTCTGGATTCTCGACAAAATCCAAAAAAAGATCTGCAATGTAGTCGATCCCTATTTAGCAAGCTTACGGCCATATCACGACAAAATTAATATTTTAGATTTCAAAAGGTCATTAAAATAATAGTAAGTAATCATACCTTGCTAATCGCTGGAATGTCTCTAATGCCTTGGCGGAGATTTGCATTCTTTGATTGCTTTTTCTAGCTATTTATTTCATCTGATGTCGTACTGTTTGCATGTTAATTAGTTGTTAATAAGATTTTTGCAACAAAAATTGTCTAACTGTTCACTGTCATCATTTTATTTGTTGTTAAGGATATTTTCAATCCGTACCATAAACTTCAGTTGTATCTTCCTGATGTTAAGTAAAAGTTTTCTTTTCGTTTCCAACCTCTCCAGAACCTCGTTGTTGCTCACATGTTTGGTCCATGGCATCCTCAGCACCCTTCTGTAGAATCGCATTTCCATTATTTCAAGTCTCTTCTTCATCTTTGGGGAGATTGTCCAGTCGATTACACCTAGCCAATTGTAAAATAATAAAATTATGCCGCCCAATTATTCTTCTTTTTTGTGTGTCCTGTCCTTTCATGTCAGGTTTTGTGCGTCCTGTTCTTTCATGTCAGTTTTTTGTGTGTCCTGTCCTTTCCTGTCAGTTTTTTGTGCGTCCTGTCCTTTCATGTCATTTTTTTCTGTGCCCTGTCCTTTCATGTCAGTTTTTTGTGTGTCCTGTCTTTTCATGTCAGTTTTTTGTGCGTCCTGTCCTTTCATGTCAGTTTTTTGTGCGTCCTGTCCTTTCCTGTCAGTTTTTTGTGTGTCCTGTCCTTTCATGGCTGTTTTTGTGCGTCCTGTCCTTTCATGTCAGTTTTTTGTGTGCCCTGTCCTTTCATGTCAGTTTTTTGTGTGTCCTGTCCTTTCCTGTCAGTTTTTTGTGTGTCCTGTCCTTTCATGTCAGTTTTTTGTGTGTCCTGTCCTTTCATGTCAGTTTTTTGTGCGTCCTGTCCTTTCCTGTCAGTTTTTTGTGTGTCCTGTCCTTTCATGTCAGTTTTTGTGCGTCCTGTCCTTTCATGTCAGTTTTTTGTGTGCCCTGTCCTTTCATGTCAGTTTTTTGTGTGTCCTGTCCTTTCATGTCAGTTGATCTCCAGTTGAAGCCGCCAGAAAGAAAAATAATCAATGGATTGGATGGTTTATTTTTTTTTTTAATCGTATCACCCCGAGCAAGGCGGTAACGCCACTGATGTGCAGGGGGCTACGTAATAGTGAAAAGATTGGAAAAAATAAAGCCGGAAACCACATCCTAAACAGGGAACAAGGGATGAGCCTCTTAACCTGTTCAATAGACAAGGGTTCCAATTTTAGTGGGGGGATCATTTTCTCATACAACTTTATAGTAAATGGACCTTGATATTTATTAATTATATACGATTGTGTGAAAATTGACTGATAACTTTTCCAGACATGAAAATGAAATTCAACTAAAAAGTAGCTATCATCTTAGTAAATGAGCAGCGTTATTATGAACCATTAATTTTAATGGACTCTAATAGTTTTGTAAAGATAAAATTAATATTTTAGATTTCAAAAGGCCATTAAAATAATAGTAAGTAATCATACCTTGCTAATCGCTGGAATGTCTCTAATGCCTTGGCGGAGATTTGCATTCTTTGATTGCTTTTTCTAGCTATTTATTTCATCTGATGTCGTACTGTTTGCATGTTAATTAGTTGTTAATAAGATTTTTGCAACAAAAATTGTCTAACTGTTCACTGTCATCATTTTATTTGTTTTTAAAGATATTTTTAATCGGCTTACGGCCTATCACGTTGAATACACCGGTTCTCGCTCGATCACCGAAGTTAAGGAAAGTTGAGCCTGGTCAGTACTTAAATGGGTGGCCGCTTGTGAATACCAGTTGCTGTCAGCGTTTAGTGACGGATGTGCGTTGTGGTGTAGTATATATCGGCTCGGAAAGTGAACTCGGTGAGCCGAGTTCGAATTCCAGTTTAATACCCTGCATTACACTTAAGCACTGGTACCCTTGGGAAAGGTATTGATCCGACCCTTTCCTCCATTTATGGGTTAAATAACAAGAGTAGGACTTGGGGACCCTGCTCTTATAAACAAATCCCAATGAATCTTGATACTCGAAAAGAAAAAAGTATTACAAGACACAAAACTTATATAAAAACAACAATGTATTGTTGAAAGAAAACGGTATTACCAGCAATAAATAAATAAAATTTAGTTGGCAATAAATGGCCCACCGAGGTGTTGATATGCCATAAAAACAAAACAACCAAAATAGCTTTAATCCGTACCATAACTTAGATCAATTTACGGTCAGATTCTTTTCCTCATAGCAATGTGTTTTTGATTTTTTTTTCTGTCAATCTTCCATACCTGAATGTTTATGACATCCCCGATACGTAATCTGCATCTAGGGTTGTCCCTATTGCTGACAAACATTCACGTCTTACATTCTTTGAGCCTCAATACACATTCATAATGATATATATTTGTTTTGAAGAACGCAACTGAACTCGACTGATCGCTTCTGGAATGCTAAAATTTCGTAAAATCAGATGACGTCGCAGTAGGCTGGGTCTTTAATTATTCTTAAGAGTGTTGGTTGGTTGTTTTGTTTTTATGGCATATCAACACCTCGGTGGGCCATTTATTGCCAACTAAATTTTTATTGAAGGTAATACCTTTTTCTTTCAACAATTTATTTTTGTTTTTATATAGGTTTTGTGTCTAGTAATACTTTTTTCTTTTCGAGTATCAAGATTCATTGGGATATGATTTTAAGAGCAGGGTCCCCAAGTCCTACCCTTGTTATTTAACCCATAACTGGAGGGAAGGGACGGATAAATACCTTTCCCAAGGGTACCAGTGCTTAAGTGAATGCAGGGTATTCAACTGGAATTCGAACTCGGCTCTCCGAGTTCACTTTCCGAGCCGATATATACTACACCACAACGCACATCCGTCACTAAACGCTGACAGCAACTGGTATTCCCAAGCGGTCACCCATTTAAGTACTGACCAGGCTCAACGTTGCTTAACTTCGATAATCGAGCGAGAACCGGTGTATATAACGTGATAGGCCGTAAGCCCTCTTAGGAGAGAATCAGTCGGTTAATTGCCATACGTGATACAAGCTTGGTCGATCATGTCTCTTTCGGTCCATGACTAACTAGGCAAAAGATTTTCCCGCAGTAGGTTGCCATTTCTTTACGCGGTATACTGGTTGCCAAACAAGCCTAACGAAACCAACCTGTACTGCTATTTAACCCACAGCTGGAAGGAAAACAGATAAAGTCAGTTAAGTGTCATGTGTGATACAAGCTTGGGCGATCATGTCTCTTTCAATCCATGATTAACTAGGCAGTTAATCTTGCAGTTTTCCTGCAGTAGATTGCCATTTTTATCTGCGGTAGACTGGTTGCCAACCAAGGCTATAGAACCAGCTGTTTTGCCGTTCAACCCATAGCTGGAGGGAAAAGGTTATTTGCACGTAAGTGAATGCAACGAATTCAACTGGAATTCGAAATTTGTCCGCTGATTTATCATGCCGAGCCGATATCCACTGCATGAAAAAGTTGAATGAAATATGAGATTGAGAGACGTTAGATGAAAAGGAGGAAAACATAAGGAAAAACAAGAAGAAGAAAAAAGGAATCGGGTAAATAACGAGAAGAGAAAGGAAAGGAAAAGAAAGAAGAATAAGTAAAGATAATTAAATAAAGAATGAAAAGTTGCGGGGGGGGAAGAATGAAGGATGAAACGTAAGAGAACAGAAGGGACAAGAACGAATGAAGAAAAATAATGGATAGAAGGACAAAAATATTTGAACAATTTGAAATAGATAGATAGATAGATAGATAGATAGATAGATAGATAGATAGATAATGAAGAGAGAGATAGATAGATAGATAGATAGATAGATAGATAGATAATGAAGATTTAGATTTAGATAGATAGATAGATAGATAGATAGATAGATAGATAGATAGATAGATAATGAAGATAAGATAGATAGATAGATAGATAGATAGATAGATAGATAATGAACAGATTGAGATAGATAGATAGATAGATAGATAGATAGATAGATAGATAGATAATGAAGAGATATAGATAGATAGATAGATAGATAGATAGATAGATAGATAATGAAGAGATATAGATATAGATAGATAGATAGATAGATAGATAGATAGATAGATAATGAAGAGATATAGATAGATAGATAGATAGATAGATAGATAGATAGATAGATAGATATGAACAAACATATTGACAAATAGATAGATAGACAGATAGATATGAACAAACATATTGACAGACAGACAGACAGATAGATAGATAGATAGATAGATAGATAGATAGATAGATATGAACAAACATATTGACAAATAGATAGATAGATAGATAGATAGATAGATAGATAGATAGATAGATAGATAGATATTTTATCCTTATGACTGTTAGATGGATATAGGCAGATGTCTATAAACTTTCACAAATATCATAATTGCCTCCATGTAATCTTCCCCTCCTCATCTGACCGCAGGCAAATATCGGCCGAACACGTCCTGCGACAGGTTAATGCCCGTCGGCCGCGCGCTAGATATTTTAACAACGGACATATATGACGTACTCCTTGTACAACACAGGCGTTAGCTTCTGACAGTCTGGCGGGTAATTCCGGACGTGGTCACAATCTCCTGCTTGAAGCAGGCTAACCGTTAAGGTTTTATGGGGCAAGAATGATTTCGATCGCACAATGAGTTGCCCAGCATCCCCAACACCCGCACGTCCCGAGAAGGAGAATCTGATAGTTAAGGGTCACGCAGGTTGTACAGCGGAAGTGTCAAGGTTCGCGTGTGAACGATTCACATCCTCGTTTCTTGAAGTCAAAGTGGATGTGTTTTATATTTTTTTCTTCTCCGGTAATGTTTCTGATGTGGATCGGTGCTGGGACCACGAAATGATAACTCGAAACACGGTGGTATGGTTAACAACATATCAGTGTCATACATGATACACGCTTGGGCGATCATGTCTCGAAAGAGACATAACTGACTGGGCAGAAGATTATCCCGCAGTAGTTTGCCATTGCTTTCTGCGGTAGACTGGTTGCCGACCAAGGCTATAGAACCCAATCTGTCCTGTTATTTGACTCATAGCTAGAGAGGGAAGAAATGTATTATATTATTAAGTAACAATTAGTGGGGGTTCAGTTTATTACTTCATAACAATAGAAAACCGATCCCCCACTTTATGCACAGTAGAAGCATTAATCCTGTTTCCAATTATTATATTCAGTCAGTCAGTTAAGTGCCATACGTGATATGTTTTGAGCAATCATGTCTCTTTCGAGACATGACTGACTGGGCAGAAGATTATCCCGCAGTAGGTTGCCATTGCTTTCTGCGGAAGACTGGTTGCCAGCCAAGGCTACAGAACCCAATCTGTCCAATTATTTAACCCATAACTGGAAGGAAGAGACGGATTAATACCTTTCCCATGGGTATTTGCGCGTAAGTGAATGCAAGGAATTCAACTGGAATTCGAACTCGGCTTCCCGATTTCTCGTTCCGAGCCGATGTCCACTGCACCACGACAACATATATTAAGTCAAAAATAGATACAAGAGAACAGAGTAACACAAGCTTGGCTTAATAGTGACAGACAGACTGTACTGAGCTGAACTGAAGCCACGAGAGTGATTAAGTCTCAGATAATAGACTGGGAGGAATAGTCCATAATTAAGTGGGTAACGCCCTACACCTCTTTTGATCCAGGTTTTGAAAGTATTTACACTATTCAGATTGTTTTTCTCCTCTTTATCATCATATTCACAAGTCTTTTGGCCATTGTGTGCTCCAGCCGTCTTTAGGTGATAAAAGTTAGAAATTGTAATATGAGCTCTGTTGAAAAACGATAACTGAGATTTTAGGTCCATAAATCCCCAAAATTCACATGGCCCAGTGGGTAAAAGCGTTAGCTGAAGTAATCCAGTGACTTGGTCGAAAGGGCTGTGAGTTCAATACCACGTCATCCCTTGTTCCTGTTCAGGATGTGGTTTCCTGCTTTTTTTTCTTTTTTTTGGGGGAGTAGATGGACGTAACTATCGCCCGGTTCACACTCCACCTACGTCTATTGAACAGGTGAAGAGGCTCATCCCTTGTTCCCTGCTTAGGATGTGGTTTCCGGCTTTTTTTTCTTTTCTTTTTTTTTTTTTTGAGTAGATGGACTAAACTATCGCCCAGTTCACACTCCACCCACGTCTATTGAACAGGTGAAGAGGGTCATCCCTTGTTCCCTGTTTAGGATGTAGTTTCCGGCTTTCTTTTCTTTTTTTTCTTTTTTTTTTTTTTTGCAGTAGATGGACTTAACTATCGCCTGGTTCACACTCCACCCACGTTTATTGAACAGGTGAAGAGGCTTATCCCTTGTTCCCTGTTTAGGATGTGGTTTGCGGCTTTCTTTTCTTTTTTTTTCTTTTTTTGGAGTAAATGGACTTAACTATCGCCCGGTTCACACCCCACTCACGTCTATTGAACAGGTGAAGTGGCTCATCCCTTGTTCCCTGTTTAGGATGTGGTTTCCGGCATTCTTTTCTTTTCTTTTTTTTGGGGTGGGGGAGTAGATGGACTTAACTATCGCCGGGTTCACACCCCACCCACGTCTATTGAACAG
>JBBBDQ010000246.1:3500000-3527500 GCA_037127315.1 Ascarosepion bandense
AAATAAAAATAGAGCAGTAAATATTTTTTATAAATTATACATTGAAACATGTACAAACTACATACTACTACAAAATTGTACATTTTGTTTCGACATTGAAATAATAATGTTTTTCAGGTAGTTAATGATGATGTTAATAATGATGGTTTATTCCCATCATTATTAACTACCTGATGAGACATTGTTCTTTCTATGTCGAAAGAAAATGTACATTTCGTAGTAGTGTGTAGTTTGTACATGTTCTAAAGTATAATTTATACTATATATATATATATATATATATATATATATATATATATATATATATATATATCAGCATGCAGTGTAGATATAGAAGAATCCAAAGGAATATCCTGTACATACAGTGGTAGGATAACTCTCTAAGAGAGCTCTAAATATATATGTATATAAATACATATCGAGCAAATATAAGAAAAATTAAAGCAGACATGTTATATCATGGTAAATCGGGGGTATAGGCCTATTTCAGGTGAACCATGATCAGCTTCCGTCTTTATTGTATAAAAGATTTTGCACAAAGATTCGTGTGAAATCTTTTGTACACTAAAGACGGAAGCTGATGATGGTTCACCTGAACCCGGCCTAGCCTTCCGATTTACCATGAAATAACGTGTCTGCCTTAATTTGTCTTATATATACATATATATTTATGAGTTATATATATATATATATATATATATATATATGCGGTGATGAGTCTATCGGCCATGATGAGAGATAACCGCTTCGGACATCATCCGTCATAAAAGTTGACAAACTCAAATGCAGCAAGCATCGTGAACATAAAATGCCAAACGAATGAAATAAAATATCAGACATTAGATGTTGCGCGTATGGGCTGCCATATTACGGTCATCCTTTCTGATCTCAGATATACGTTATTACAACGGCGATTAACGGTTGACACTTTCTCGCGAGCGTGACATGACTGACACGTCAGATCAGAATAGACGTATTTATGAATTACCAAATAGGAGACAGTTCTGCTCGGTGCGCGTGAGCGGAGACGGGGTTTTAAATCGTTTCATCTTGAACTTGTCAAGCTTGCACTTATTCTCAAAGTCACACACGCACACACACACACGCACACACATATTCACGCGCGCGCGCACACATGCACACACACACACATATATATATAAATTTGTCTATCATATATCTTTCATCTCAAAATTATATATATATATATATATATATACACTAACGGCCATAATTATTAGGCGACTCCTGTGTTTTAAAAAAGTTATGTATTTCATACTATTTTTTAGTACTTATTGACAAGTGAATAATTGTAAATGAAAATAGAATGGTTCTTTTATTATTATTAAATTGCATAATTTTTACAAGGCATATAGCGACAATTTACCCATCGCACCATACAGATTATATATATATATATATATATATATATATTCACTACCGGCCATAATTATTAGGCTACCCCCCCCAGTGTTTTAAAAAAATGATATATTTCATACTATTTTTTAGTATTTATTGCCAAGTGAATAATTGTAAATGAAAATAGAATGGTTCTTTTGTTAATACTGCACAATAACATGTGCATCAAATGAATTTATAAATATTTAATAATGACCTAAATTGCAGTTTCATCAATGAAAGAATGAAGAAAATTTAGGGTGATTCGGACGAGTTCATCTTTGCTTCCTTGTCTTGTAAAATTTTGCAAAGTGATAATAACAAAAAAACCATTCTATTTTAGTTTAGAATTATCCAATTGGCAATAAATGATAAAAATAATATGAAATACATCATTTCTTTTTAAAAAAAACTGGGGTTTCCTAATAATTATGGCCGGTAGTGTATATATATGAATATTTATAGCAAATCTAAACGGTGCGATGGGTAAATTGTCGCTATTTACCTTGTAAAATTTTGCAAAGTAATAATAACAAAAGAGCCATTATATTTTCATTTAGAATTATCCACTTAAAAATAGTATGAAATACATCATTTTGTTAAAAAACTCGTGTGGTCTAATAATTATGGCTGATAGTGTATATACATATACGAATAGCTATATTCTCAAAGTTATATATATATATGTACTGTGCATTTAGGTACCAATCTCCCTTTAATACAGGTTTCATTAAAAATGAAAGACAAGATATTATAATTAATTTTTTTTATAAACTTTATTGTGATCACACACACACACACACACACACACACATACATATATATATATATATATATATATATATATATATATATCATTATGTCTTATATCTTTCATCTCAAGGTTATATATATATATATATATATATATATATATTGTGTGTATTTTGGCAGCATTTTTTATCAACGCACACTTCTGAGAAAAACGCTTGTTGATAACACGTACATACTCAAACAAGAAAATAATAAGCAGAAACTAAAAATCCTCGAAGCACTCTACATTAAACAGTTTAAACCTGGTTTGAATACAATCAATTTCGATATTTCCAACAACGTACTCAAATGTCTGTAATCAGACCAGGGACCACAACACCACTATTTTGTCACTGTCTTCGGCCATCCGCCACGGTAGGGATGGACTTATATTTTCAATTCAATTATCTTTATTGTTAATAGCTTAAATGTTCTATGTTTACTGTGTGTTAATGTTTACTCTTCGATAATGGCTTATGTGAGCCGAAAGCTTAGACCCGATAAAAAATTCAACAAATACTGTGATTTTTTGTTGTCTTTTAATGACATCACCATCAAGTATATCAGACGGTATGAACGGATCCTACACAAAATAAATAGACAAAACTTGTCTATATTATTCAATGAAACCTGCATTAATATATATATATATATATATATATATACACACTACCGGCCATAATTATTAAGCCACCCCAGTGTTTTAAATAAAATTATGTATTTCATACAATTCTTTAGTATTTACTGCCAAGTGAATAATTGTAAATGAAAATAGAATGGTTCTTTTGTTAATACTGCACAATAACATGTGCATCAAATGAATTTATAAATAATTAATAATTACCTATGTTGCACTTTCATCAATGAAAGAATGAAGAAAATTTAGGGTGATTCAGACGAGTTCATCTTTGCTTCCTTGCCTTGTAAAATTTTGCAAATAATAATAATAATAATAATAATAAATAATAATAATAATAATAATAATAAATAATAATAATAATAATAATAATAAATAATAATAATAATAATAATAATAATAATAATAAATAATAATAATAATAATAATAATAATAAATAATAATAATAATAATAATAATAATAATAATAATAATAAATAATAATAATAATAATAATAATAATAATAATAAATAATAATAATAATAATAATAATAATAATAATAAATAATAATAATAATAAATAATAATAATAATAATAATAATAATAATAATAATAATAATAAAACATTCTATTTTCATTTGGCAATAAATACTAAAAATAGTACATCATTTCTGAAAAAAAAAACTAGATATTCTGTTTCGTATGCTGAGTCTAAACGGGGTGAACAGCACCGTTGGTTAGTTAAAAGTCTAAAAAATACTCACAATCTTGTGATTACTAAACCTGACAAAGATACCGGCGTAGTGCTTCAGGACCTTTCAGTTTATGTATCTAAGATGTATACTATTTTAAGTGATACATCAAAATTTTTGGAAATTAGGTCCAGTGGAAAGTAATGATAATACTTTGTCTATTGATTGCTATGTAAGATCAGTTCTTTAATATGGCAGTATATGCTGGACAATATAATCAAAGATGAAGAAATAACTAAAATGTGGTTCTACAGAAGGATGCTGCGGATATAGTGGACCGAGCATGTGAGCAATGATGAGGTTTTGGAAAGGATGGAAACAAAAAGGAAATTAATATTAAACATCAGGAAAAGACAACTAAAGTTCCTGGGACATGCAATGAGGAAGGAGGGCTTAGAGAACCTGATACTAACAGGCCAGATAGAGGGGAAAAGAGACAGGGGAAACCAGCGGATAACATATTTGAAGGGCTTGAGCAGGTGGATGACAGAACGGTGGTTGCGTAGTGTTACAAGAGAAAGTGTGCTCATAGCCACCAAGAATAGGGAGAGGTGGAAGGCCATGATTACCTACGGCCTGAAAGGACAAGGCACATAAAAGAGAAGATGATATATATATATATATATGTGTTTTCTAAATATATACTATTAAATATAACAGACAATGAATGTCTATTATGTTTAATCATGAGCCGTTCTAAACGTCGTATTTTGGCTTTAATTTCAGTTGAAAATAAAGACAGAAATTCCCCAATATTTGAATAAATTTTTAATAAGTTGGTTCTAAGCTTTCGGCTCATATGGGCCATCTTCAGAGAGGTTACAGGGACGTTAACATAAAAACATCCACCATCATGTGTGTGTGTATGTATGAGAGTAGAGACATCAATATATATATATTAATCAGATGTTAATGGTACAGTGCTGAATGTTGTATAACACAGCAAAAAAAAAAAATATATATATATATATTAATATATTAACAAATATAGATATCTATTAAATATACATACTATCCTATGTCTATGGCACGACTCGGAGTCTCATGCGTTATACAATCATCAGGTGCTTATTTCAAACTAACAGTTTAATAGATTTGAATTTAAGTTCACTCGCTGTTCATGTGAATTAAATTTCATAAAGTTAAGTTACTGCTTTTTTAATAACAAGATTAAAAATTTAAATATTTTATGATTACATGTAGATAAAAAAATATTTAAATTTAAATTTGAAAATTTAACTGGAAACAACTATTGCTTTTTAGTCTTTCGTGCCAACGTCCAAAGAGTCTGAGCTCCAGGACCATGGATTAGTTTTAAAGCTTTCATTACACCCGAGCAACACCGGGCTATACTGCTAGTTTTTGATAAACTGAACTTACATCACCCTACCGTAAGTGATTCAAAGGTATGTGTTAGGGCGCCGCTCCTATTTGACTACAAATGGACTGTTCCCATTGCTATATATAGCAATGGTGGTTTCTCTACAAGAGGGTCGTAGAGAGTTACTTGAGAGTCTCTAATGAGTTACTGAAGAGTCAGTGCGAGTCAGTGAAGAGTTAGTCACACTTCCGGTGGCGTACCGGAAGTAATCACATATACACACGTCTTACGACGGATTGGACTCTTGTATCTTTTCTATTGTAAATATTACTAATCACTTCTGTACATACTAACCGTCTTTCCGCGGAATACAACTTATATTCTGATTCTGTTGTTGAGTTAGTCATTTATACTTGGCGACATAACAGTATGATACAATAAAACCCAAGAACTAAAGATGAAAGGCTAAGATACAGAAGTAGACTTTACAACTTCAAGCACATCAAAAGGGTCCGGGAAGAGGAAAAGTTCTGCCCGTTTTTCTCTTTGGCGGATCTTCTATCCACAAAGTCGGAGATCCAAGTCCCAAGTAAGCCTAGACTTGGACACAAGGTCCGAGAGTAGAATCACTAACACAAACCTTATTGTCATCATCTTCTTCATCTTCTGATTCATTGCCAGCAGCCCTTCGTTGCAGCAACAAACGCAGCCAGTAGCCCAGCAAGAATTGCAGACTGACCACCCAATCCAAGGACAGCAATTTCAAGGCCAACAATCACAAACTATGACAGAGAGAGAGATAGATAGATAGAGAGAGAGAGAGAGAGAGAGAGAGAGAGAGAGAGTCTGTGTCTGTGTCTGTGTGTGTGTCCTCTGTCTTTCTGAGTATGGAGAGGAATTCTACCCAGATATCTGTTGCTGGGTTTGTCTAGTCCAACAATTGCGTTTAAAATGAAACAGACTTTCGCTTCTGGGCAATATATTAATAAATATAGATATTATCCCACCTCTACAGCACGACTCGGAGTTTCATGCGTTATGCAATCATCAGGTGCTTATTTCAAACTAACAGTTTAATAGATTTGAATTTAAGTTCACTCGATGTTCATGGGAATTAAATCTTATAAAGTTAATAAATATACATATTATCCTATGTTTTACTTTGTGCTCCATTCATCACAGGAATCTTCAAGTGATTAACATATCATACAGACAGTAAAAAATGAAAATATTGTTACTCCCAATTTTTAAGGGATATTCATAAATATTCATAAAGTTAACTAAAAGTCCAGTTAAATTTATTATCCATTGTAAGTGATGAAATTTAATGTGCTATAAATCAAACCGGTTAAATGATGATGTTGGTATTTGATGTAATGAATATGCATACACCTTGGTTCTCCCTCACTGGAATGTGATTGGCTGAGGTTAGCCATAAATCTAGACTAAGGCGAGGACGTCCAGAAATCTTCCACCACTAGAGATGTTCCACTGGAGGTCTACGTCCATTGACTACGCCTACGTCCCAGGATACTGCATACGACGAGTACCGTCATTACGTCTAAGCACTAGATTGTTTTACCCGGATACATTTGCCTGAAGAACTTAATGATATATATACCCTTTTCGGAACATGTGAATATTTTTTAGAATGTGATTAATATTTAAATAATTATAGTTTGGGATTAATTTATGCTTATAAATATAAGAGACAATATAAAAACTGTATTAGTTGCCAACGCGTTTCAGCCAATGTGGACTTCTTCAAGGCAAAAAAACGAAATGAATTTATTAAAATCTAAGTAACTAATAATAACAAAACAAAATGTCCTTAGCAACAGAAAGAATTTAAAGAACGCTATTTTTATACTGTTAATTAATTTTTTCGTCAAATGCTATCACGTGCGATGTGCGTTGTGGTACAGTGGATATCGGCTCGGAACGAGAAATCGGGAAGCCGAGTTCAAATTCCAGTTGAATTCATTGCATTCACTTACGCGCAAATACCCTCGGGAAAGGTATTAATCCGTCTCTTCCCTCCAGTTATGGGTTAACTAACAGGACCGATTGGGTTCTATAGCCTTGGCTGGCAACCGATCTACCCGATAAAGCAATGGCAACCTACTGCGGGATAATCTTCTGCCCAGTCAGTCATGTCTCTTTCGAGATATGATCGACCAAGCGTTTACCACGTGTGCCCTTAACTGACTGACTGTCACGTGTGGAGATATTGTTTTTATTGCTGTGTTGACGGATTCAACCATTTTCTTTTGATTTCTTGATACTGTTGTGCACGTTTGTTTGAGAGAGTAATAAGTCTGTTAAAAAGGCGGAAATAGGTAAAAAGCTTGGGTGTAGATTAATATTTGGATAATATTCAATGGCCACATTCTCGAGGGTTATATATATAGTGTATCGAGGTAGCAGATAATTTTCACAACATATATTGTTAAATATAATAGACAATGAATGTCTATTATGTTTGATCATGATCCGTTCTAAACATCGTATTTTGGCTTGAATTTCAGGTGAGAATAAAGATAAAATTTTAGTCGAAAACACAATAATACTCACATATACACACGGTAAAAAGCACATTCAGCTGTTGGAGGCCGTCTACATTAAATCAAAGCAATCCACATTTAATAAAATCTCATCTCAATCTGGTCACAACACATTACATTGGATTTAGCCATATAGTCCTGTTAACATTTCGGTCTGTCACGCAATGTGACGTCATAGAACCATATCCCCAATTTAAGACCTGCATCTGCTTTTCGGTGACTCTTATCGTCGCATAGCAATTTTTTTATGTCAACACAAGATAAAATCATCTTTGATGGTGGATGTCTTTATGTGAACGACTCTATAACCTCTCTGAAGATGGCCCATGTGAACCGAAAGCTTAGAACCAGCATAATAAAAAAATATCCAAATGTTGGGCAATTTTTGTCTTTATTTTGACCTAAAATTTAAGTCAAAATACGATGTTTAGAACGACCCATGATTAAACATATTAGACATTCATTGTTTTATTGTTTGTTTTATATATATATATATATTCCGAGTCGTACCTAAAACATAGGATACACACACACACATATATATATATATATATATATATATATATAAATAATAACTAAATAGACTCTGTAAGTATGTAGGCCGTAAATTTATACTAAAATAAACCTTTAAAAAAACCACTAACAAACAGAACCTAATTCCGTTACAATCCGGTGCACTAAGGCGTCGGATAAATGGGGAGAAAAAAAAGAAATCCGCGGAACAAGAACAAAACATTCAATACTCCGCAGCAAAGAAAAAAAAAACCCAAACGGAACCAACCACAAGAAAAAGTGCTCGATACAAAGTACAAAAGAAAATATACAAAAGTAGAGCAAAGACACACAAAAATCTAAAGCGAGCCAAAACCTACCGCGGTTTCACACTACGGATCGTCAGGGCAAAGGCCTTTGCCCTGACGATCCGTAGTGTGAAACCGCGGTAGGTTTTGGCTCACTTTAGATTTTTGTATATATATATATATATATATATATATATATATATACATATATCCTAAGTTTTAGGTACGACTCGGAATTTCATGCGTTTTTACAAGCATCAGGTGCATATTAGGACCTTAAAGTTACACAAAGATATCGAAATCTTATAATATCGAGTTATCATTAGTTCCCTTCGAATTATCGTTATGAAAACTGACCTTATAGAAACAAGCGACAAAAAATAGTTCACTCTAACGTTGTAATGAAGCTATAGAGAGATTGCTAATGTTTATTCGGTCTTGTGCCATATATAACCGAACTCGCTACAACTGACAAATTTATTCGTTATTTTCATCAGAAGATTGTTAACATGTTGGGATCTTTGGATTAGTGTGGATGTGTGGAAGTAGTCGAAGAATAAAATATACATTTTGCATGTTAAAATATTAATTTATTGATAGAAAAGTATAGCATGAATTGTTAATGTTCAATGAGAAAGTTGAGGGTATCAAGAGTTCATAGTAGTCGAAGAATAAAATATACATTTTGCATGTTAAAATATAAATTTATTGATAGAAAAGTATAGCATGAATTGTTAATGTTCAATGAGAAAGTTGAGGGTAAAAAGAGTTCATAGTAGTATGTGGGTATTGATGTTATCGTTGAGTAGGAATTTTGAGAAAGGAGAAAAAGAAGTAAAAGGAACCAGCACACGAGAAAGGAGGAGAAAGAAAACGAATATACGACGCGACCTTAAGTCCGGGTTGACTTGAAGTTTCTCACGTTACATTTTAGTGTGTCGTCTCTCTCGCTGCTCCCATCTGGCTGACTGGCCGACACTGACCGAAGCCTTTATAGCTATTTAGTTTTTTTCCCGCTAGATCGCTAACTCTTCCAAATTGCTTCCATTGGCCAGAAAATCAATTTAATATCTAATCGCGAAATCCGGTTTCGACTTTTTCTTTAAGCACATTTTCTATTTGACAGAACCAGGATTTCACACGTCATTGTGAATGTTTGTAAAAGTGAAAGAGGAGAAGGTTGACTTGAATTCTTAGCTTCTTGTCCACCACAGTAACAATTACAAGTGGTGATATGTGTGTCATATGTTGTAGTTTTGTTGAAGTGATATTTTGAAATACAATTTGATTTAAGAAATTATAAGATATATGGACTAATGTCATAAAAGATTGATTGGTTGGTTGATTTTCTTGGGCGCTTGAAAGTAATAAAAATATGTTATTCTGCTTTCACAATCAAATACATGGTAGATAATACTCAGCTTTTGTTCATATACAGGTTTGTGTGGACATAATTACTAGAGGTGGTGATATGTGTGTTTTACGTTGTAGTTTTGTTGAAGTTATATTTTGGAATACAGTTTGATTTCTTTAAAAAATTACCAGATATATGAATTAATGTCATGAAAGTGTTCATTCATGTTGGTTGATTGATTGATTGATTGATTTTGTTTAGCGGCATATCAACACCTCTATGGGTTATTTAATGCTGCAATTTAAATATTTTGAACAATGTTATGGCTTCAACTAAATATATTTTGAACGTAATTATATGCCTTCAACCACAGATAAAATGTATTGTTGGTTATTCTATAAAATTGTATTTTTATACTGAGTATTTTATTTTGTTTTCATTATTAGTGTACCCAGGTGCACCAGTTAAGAAACAGTTGTTTAGATCGTCACAAAACCTGTGTTGTCACTAGAACAAATCATCCGCAATCCATTCATATTCCATTAGTAAGGAGGAATTTCCATTCAGACAACTTCTTAAGAATTGAAACTTTCTGGAACAAACTCCCAAGTTTGTACCAATGCTTCTTGTTTCTCTGATCGCTATAATTTTAATTTTGTAACCTTTAACCTTTACTTTTTTAACCTTTGCTTTTTTAACCTTTACTTTTTTAACCTTTACTTTTTTAACCTTTACTTTTTACCTTTACTTTTTTAACCTTTACTTTTTTTACCTTTACTTTTTTTACCTTTACTTTTTTTTACCTTTACTTTTTTTACCTTTACTTTTTTAACCTTTACTTTTTTTACCTTTACTTTTTTAACCTTTACTTTTTTTACCTTTACTTTTTTACCTTTACTTTTTTTACCTTTACTTTTTTTACCTTTACTTTTTAACCTTTGCTTTTTTTACCTTTACTTTTTTTACCTTTACTTTTTTAACCTTTACTTTTTTACCTTTACTTTTAACCTTTACTTTTTTTACCTTTACTTTTTTTAACCTTTACTTGCACCTTTACTTTTTTACCTTTACTTTTTTAACCTTTACTTTTTTTTACCTTTACTTTTTTAACCTTTACTTTTTTTACCTTTACTTTTTTACCTTTACTTTTTACCTTTACTTTTTTTAACTTTACTTTCTTAACCTTTACTTTTTTTACCTTTACTTTTTTAACCTTTACTTTTTTAACCTTTACTTTTTTTACCTTTACTTTTTTAACCTTTACTTTCTTAACCTTTACTTTTTTTACCTTTACTTTTTAACCTTTACTTTTTAACTTTTACTTTTTTTACCTTTACTTTTTTTACCTTTACTTTTACCTTTACTTTTTTTTACCTTTACTTTTTTTTACCTTTACTTTTTTCTTAACCTTTACTTTTTAACCTTTACTTTTTTTAACCTTTACTTTTTTTACCTTTACTTTTTTTAACCTTTACTTTTTAACCTTTACTTTTTTAACCTTTTACTTTTTACCTTTACTTTTAGCCTTTACTTTTTTTTTTACCTTTTACTTTTTTTTACCTTTACTTTTTTTAACCTTTACTTTTTTTAACCTTTACTTTTTTAACCTTTACTTTTTTTTACCTTTACTTTTTACCTTTACTTTTTTTACCTTTACTTTTTACCTTTACTTTTTTTAACCTTTACTTTTTTAACCTTTACTTTTTACCTTTACTTTTTTAACCTTTACTTTTTACCTTTACTTTTTTAACCTTTACTTTTTTTTACCTTTACTTTTTTACCTTTACTTTTTTTACCTTTACTTTTTTTACCTTTACTTTCTTAACCTTTACTTTTTACCTTTACTTTTTTTAACCTTTACTTTTTAACCTTTACTTTTTTTACCTTTACTTTTTTTACCTTTACTTTTTTTACCTTTACTTTCTTAACCTTTACTTTTTTAACCTTTACTTTTAACCTTTACTTTTTTACCTTTACTTTTAACCTTTATTTTTAAACCTTTACTTTTTTTACCTTTGCTTTTTTTACCTTTACTTTCTTAACCTTTACTTTTTTAACCTTTACTTTTTTACCTTTACTTTTTTTACCTTTACTTTTTTAACCTTTACTTTTTTAACCTTTACTTTTTTAACCTTTACTTTTTTTACCTTTACTTTTTTTACCTTTACTTTTTTTACCTTTACTTTTTTACCTTTACTTTCTGTAACCTTTACTTTTTTAACCTTTACTTTTTAACTACTTTTTTAACCTTTACTTTTTTACCTTTACTTTTTTAACCTTTACTTTTTTACCTTTACTTTTTTAACCTTTACTTTTTTTTACCTTTACTTTTTTACCTTTACTTTTTTTACCTTTACTTTTTACCTTTACTTTTTAACCTTTACTTTTTTAACCTTTACTTTTTCTTCTTTTTTTTACCTTTACTTTTTTTACCTTTACTTTTTTACCTTTACTTTTTACCTTTACTTTCTTAACCTTTACTTTTTACCTTTACTTTTTTAACCTTTACTTTTTTAACCTTTACTTTTTTTTACCTTTACTTTTTTAACCTTTACTTTCTTAACCTTTACTTTTTTTACCTTTACTTTTTAACCTTTACTTTCTTAACCTTTACTTTTTTTACCTTTACTTTTAACCTTTGCTTTTTTTAACCTTTACTTTTTTTACCTTTACTTTTTTTACCTTTACTTTTTAACCTTTACTTTCTTAACCTTTACTTTTTTACCTTTACTTTTTTAACTTTTTTACTTTTTTAACCTTTACTTTTTACCTTTACTTTTACCTTTTTACCTTTATATGCCCTTTACTTTTTAACCTTTACTTTTTTAACCTTTACTTTTTTTTACCTTTACTTTTAACCTTTACTTTTTTTACCTTTACTTTTTTAACCTTTACTTTTAACCTTTACTTTTTTTACCTTTACTTTTTTTACCTTTACTTTTTTTACCTTTACTTTCTTAACCTTTACTTTTTAACCTTTGCTTTTTTTACCTTTACTTTTTTTAACTTTACTTTTTTAACCTTAACTTTTTTTTAACCTTTACTTTTTAACCTTTACTTTTTTACCTTTACTTTTTTTACCTTTACTTTTTTTACCTTTACTTTTTTTACCTTTACTTTCTTAACCTTTACTTTTTTAACCTTTACTTTTTAACCTTTACTTTTTTAACCTTTACTTTTTACCTTTACTTTTTTAACCTTTACTTTTTTTACCTTTACTTTTTTTTACCTTTACTTTTTTTACCTTTACTTTTTTAACCTTTACTTTTTTACCTTTACTTTTTTAACCTTTACTTTTTTTACCTTTACTTTTTTTACCTTTACTTTTTTTTACCTTTACTTTTTTTACCTTTACTTTTTTTACCTATACTTTTTAACCTTTACTTTTTTTTACCTTTTGCTTTTTTAACCTTTACTTTTTTACCTTTACTTTTTACCTTTACTTTTTTTTACCTTTACTTTCTTAACCTTTACTTTTTTAACCTTTACTTTTTAACCTTTACTTTTTTAACCTTCTTTTTACCTTTACATTTTTAACCTTTACTTTTTTTTACCTTTTTTACTTTTTTTACCTTTTTTTACTTTTTTTACCTTTACTTTTTTTACCTTTACTTTTTTTACCTTTACTTTTTTAACCTTTACTTTTTTTACCTTTACTTTTTTTACCTTTACTTTTTTAACCTTTACTTTTTTTACCTTTACTTTTTTAACCTTTACTTTTTTTACCTTTACTTTTTTTACCTTTACTTTTTTTACCTTTACTTTTTTTACCTATACTTTTTTAACCTTTACTTTTTTTACCTTTACTTTTTTAACCTTTACTTTTTTTACCTCCTCAAATCAAGTCAACTGTTATCGTCCTACATATCATAACTTGCACTTATCACCACTCATTCATACGACATTATTTTTACTACTCCTTCTTGCTACTCCTTTACTCTTTTTACGACTCCTTCTTGCTACTCCTTACTCATTCTTAGTTTCTTGTCCACCACAGTAACAATTATAAGTGGTGATATGTGTGTCTTATGTTGTTGTTTTGTTGAAGTTATATATATATATATACATGCTTTTTCCAGATGACTCACTATCAGTATTATTTAAGAAAGTGGCGGATATTATATGGATTAATGTCACGAAACAGTTCTTTTATGTTGACTGTTTGCTTCGTTGGTTTTGTTTAGCGGCATACATCAATATCAACATCTATAGGTTGTTTAATGCCAAAATCTAAATAGTATGAACACAATTTCGTGGCTTCAACAGCTACAGATAAAATGTATTGCCCGTTACTTTACCTTAATCCTAGAAAATTTACCATGGGTATATAGTATTCAGCGCAAAATTTCCATATTTTTAATTACAATTACCTGATCAGTACCTGATTTTCTTAATTAAATAATGTTTTTCAGTTCCTATTAATATTAACTCAAATATAAATTTTGAAGTGCCTGCATGTAAAATATATCAAGCAAAGATTTATACTAAATATATATATTTTTTTTATATTTTCCAAATCGGATATGCTATACCCATGGTTGGTAGTGGTGTAACTTCAATTCATGGTTAGTGTTTTAGGGTTAAGGCGGCCATTTTAATATTAATGTGTATTTATTTATTTATTTTTATTTTTTAAATGATTTAAACCCAAGCAAAGCGATATCACCTCTAGTGCGTAAGAGGTTACAGCGAGAAAAAAAAAAAAAGACTCGTTACGGCGGGTATTGAATAAAGGATAAAAGATGAACGGGATTTAAGAAGATAGAAGATGCCAACTGACGTCGTATTTTAAAATTTTGGAGATTGCATCTGACAGGAAAGCAAGTTCCGCGGGCGGGATGTGCGAGAAAAGAAACTGTAGAAGTAGAAGAGACGGTTACTATTCACTATTTCAACGGCAAAAGAGTAGGAATAGAAACAGGCTTAAATTCATGTGGTCGTGGCATCAAGGAAAAAGCTCATCAAAGCAATTATCTAGAAAATATATGTAGAAAAGACAGAGGGAAGCCATGTAACATCGGCGAGAAAATGACTGAAGTCTAGATGCCAAGTTAGAACCGATTACATGCAGATTTGTCTATATATCTGAAATGAGGTAGTATTTACAATATTTACATTATTCGGACTATTGTCCTCATCTTTGTTGCCATTTCTACGACGTTTAATAATAGATCATTCTATTTGTCTATATTTCTGAGATGAGGTAGTATTTACAGTATTTACATTATTCGAACAATTGTCCTCATCTTTGTTGCCATTTGTACGATGTTTAATAATAGATCGGGTTATAGAAGGAATGGTCCGATTTTAATCAAATTTCATACATCTATTATATATATATATATATATATATATATATATATATATATATATAATGCAAGATGTTTGTGTGTGCGTCTGTTTATCTACCTGTATGTCTGTATTTTTTCAGCACTTTTATTTTAGTTTTTGCTTCGGGTTTGACTCTAAGTAGGTATAATTTTAGTTCTTAGTCTCAGCCATGATACCATTTACTCAGAGGACTTATTTAGCCTTCAAAATTCAGTTTACGACGAAAAAAATTATTTGATTTCGATACCAGGAAATCAAAATTTGACTTAAATCCATTAATGTCTCTTTCAGTCTACGCTTTCGCTTTAACTGGAAACAAATACTGCTTTTTAGTCTTTCGTGCCAACGCCCAAAGTGTCTGAGCTCCAGTACTATGGATTAGTTTTAAAGCTTTCATTACACCCGAGCAACACCGGGCTATACTGCTAGTATGCATAATTCTTGGCACATCGGTGTACACGGACAGACTTTTGGTTGTTAAAAACAGCAAGGGTAACCAAAATATCTTGCTCGCATTTCCGAGAAAGTCATGTCCTATCTCCATTGCCAAATTCGATTACTCGGCTGATTGATTATTTTCCATCCTCCAAAGCTTATCCCACAAACAAAACTTTGCTAATCTCACAACTCAATCGCTATTGCTAGGGCAAATGTAAACAGAGGAGACCCACCAGCTCAGGCATACACAGCTAGGACACGCCGTCCCATGATCACGATGGCAAATCATTCTCAATGCTTGATGTTCCTAACAACCGGAGCTGTTACATTGTGGGACAGACTCCCTTATGGATGCTTTCCTAGCTACTACAATTTTAACCTCTTAATCAACTGCTGTCAATTTTGTATATCCTCATATCTACTTCTTTTCCCTTAACAATAATCCCACTCACTAACCCTAACCCTAACTCTAACCCTAACCCTCCACTGTAAGTGGTTCTTGGGTTTTGTATCGAATGCACTAAAATAAAATAAAAATAAACCTGATAATACTAGTCTGAATGTCTTATAGTCTAAAACATTTTTTAAATCAAATTTTATATGACATAAGAAGATAATGCGCTTACCAAGAATATCGGCATTTGGGTGGTGGTAGGTTGCAAGAAGAGGACCAGGCCAATTTTGCCCTATCCTGAAATAAATCCGATAAATTTCACTCCCCTCAACCATCACCACGACGAGGCCATAACGTTTATATGCGCCCAAGATCTACGATTTTTAGATGATGATGGTGAGTTAGAGAGAGAGAGAGAGAGAGAGAAAGGAGAGAGAGAGAGAGAGAAAGGAAAGAGAGATTGATAGAGAGGGGAGAGGGAGAGAGTGAGAAAGAGAGCAGAGTGAGAATAAGAAAGAGAAGTGAAAGAATGTAAGAGAGAGGGAAGAGATAGTGAGAAAGAGAGGAGAAAGCGAGGAAAAGAGAGAGAATGTGTAAGAGAGATTGCGAAAGAGGGGAGAGATCGTGAGAGAGAGGGCAGAGGAGTGTAAGAGAGAGAAAGAGTGGCAAGGGAACAAAAGAGAAACAATATAGAGAAAGAAAGGAGAGAGGACAGAGATAGTGAGAAAGAGAGGGAAAAGAAGGAGAGTGATAAAGAGAAGAGAGCGAGTGAGAAAGAGAGGAGAGAGAGTGAGAAAGAGGAGCGAGAGAGAGTGAGGGACAAAGGAGAGAGAGAGAGAGTGTGAGAAAGAGAGAGCAAGAAAAAATAGAGAATGTGTGAGAGAATGAGAGAGAGGGGAAAGAATGCGAGAGATTAAGAAAGAGATGAGAGAGAGTGAGAAAGAGAAGAGAGAGTTTTAGAAAGAAAGGGGAGAAAGAAGAAAAAAGAGAGGAAGGAGAGCGAGAAAGAGAGACTGTGCGTGAGAGAGAAAAAAAGAGAAAGAGAAATAGTGAAAAAGAGAGAAGGGAGTGTGTGTGTGTGTGTGTGTGTGTGTGTGTGTGTGTGTGTGTGTGTGTGTGTGATGGAGAGATTGAGAGAGAGAGAAAGAGAGAGAGATACGTACACATTCCAACAAATGCACCAAAATGCATATCAGTCGCTTCTGCACCGTGGCCACCAAAATCAATAATCGTGTCCCGAACGAACGCAGACCCCACACACCACCACCACCTTCAACATTGCCACTCAGTTCCCCAAAGTATAGAATGAAAGAAAATACAAAACTGAGAGCGAGAGAGAGAGAGAGAGAGAGGTAGAGAGAGAGAGAGTGAGAGAGTGAGAAGTAGAGAGAGAGAGAGAGAGAGAGGAGAGAGAGAGAGAGAGAGAGAGAGAAGAGGCGGTTGGAGTAGGGGGGTAGAATAACGAAAAGATCACCAATAAACTCTCACAGACAATGATAGCAATCTCTTCATTAGAGATCATTACGCCGAAGTAATGGCGCGTGGTTCTGTTTGATCGAAGCTGAGTGCACCGCGCTAGTTTGACTTGTCCGTCCGCACCCACACGGCCACGCCGTGCCGTTGGTTTTAAACGAAAAACCGTTCGTTAATTCTCATAGACTGATGGAAACGGAGGAATTTATCGTAACTTGACGATGCGATGTCTACGGAGGTTATTGGTTCTGTGGATAAACTATCCGGCCAATTCGAATCTCCGATCTTCATCAGGTGGAAACAAGAAGAATAAATTAAACAGGACCCAGAAAATAATCTGACATGCGTTGTGGTGCAGTGGATATCGACTCGGAACGACAAATTGGAGAGCCGAGTTCGAATTGCTTGCATTCACTTACCCATAAATACCCTTGGGAAATGTATTAATCTGTCTCTTTCCTCCAGTTATGGGTTAAATAATCGGACAGATTGTGTTTTATAGCCTTGGTCTACCAGTCTACCGCAGAAAGCAATGGCAACCTAAGACGGGATAATCTTCTGCCTAGTCAGTCATGTCTCTTTCGAGACATGATCGCCTAAGCATGTATCACGTATAGCACTTAACTGACTGTCTGAATATAATAGTTGGAAACATGATTAAGGTTTCTACTGGGCTTAAAGTGGAGGATGTTTTTTTATTGTTATAAAGTAATAAAATGATCCCCCACTAATTACTAAATAAAATAATACATTTCTTCCCCCTCTAGCTATGAGACAAATAATAGAACAGATTGTGTTCTGTAGCCTTGGCTAGCAACCAGTCTACTGCAGAAAGCTATGGCAATCTACTACGGGATAATCTTCTGCCCAGTCAGTCATGTCTCTTTCGAGACATGATCGCCCAAAGCGTGTATCACGTATGGCACTTAGCTGACTGACTCCATGCAAAGCGGGACTGTTACTAGTGCGTAGGGGGTTGCAGTGAGAGAAAAGACTGCATACAGGGGTATTGAAGAAAGGATGAAGATCAACGAGCTTCCAGAAGATAAGATACCGGTTGATGTTGCATTAAAAATTTTGCAGATTGTAGCTATCACATATGTAAGTAAACAGGAGGGAGTTTCACAGGAGGGGAACGCGAGAAAAAAAGTCGTGAGTTGCATTTAACTACAATTCCTATATGATCTACCAATTAACTCAAGCAAAAATGTCAAATTTCACACCCGCAAAATATTTTGGAAAAATCCAGACCAAGGCAAATTTCACAAGTCAGTGTCATAACTAAGATTCTGGATTCTGATTGGATAGGTAATAGCAAATTGAATTATGACGCCAGTTAATTTTTCTTAACACCTAAAAAAACGGGTATGCTGCTGGAGCCGGTCACATGACTAAAATCCACCCCTTAAACCACATCTCTTGACCGGTCAAAGGAGTCCGAGATGGGAGCGGGTGACTGACGCACCTTGACACTATGTACCTAAAGAAAACTCAAGAAGCCGACCAGGACGTAAGGGCGCGTCACACACTCATTCTACCTCTTCTTCTAATTTTTCTTTTTTCGTCTTCCCCCAAACATCGTCAAAGAAAACAAGATAGTTCAACTGACTTCGATAAGTACGATCTCCTTTAATAACTTGACTTTTCTTTGCACTTTTTCTCCGGCCATAAAAAGGTAAAGAACACAGACTTTTATTCAGTCAGTCAGTTAAGTTCCATATGTGATACACGCTTGGGCGATCATGTCTCGAAAGTGACATGACTGACTGGGCAGAAGATTATCCCGCAGTAGGTTGCCATTGCTTTCTGCGGTAGACTGGTTGCCGGACAAGGCTATAGAACTCAATCTGTACTGTTATTTGACTCATAGCTAGACGGGGAAGAAATGCATCATATTATTAAGTAGTAATTAATAGGGGGCTCAGTTTATTACTTCATAACAATAGAAAACCGATCCCCCACTTTATACTCTGTCGAAGCCTTAATCATGTTTCCTATTATATTCAGTCAGTCAGTTAAGTGTCATACGTGATACACGCTTGGGCGATCATGTCTCGACAGAGACATGACTGACTGGGCAGAAGATTATCCCGCAGTAGGTTGCCATTGCTTTCTGCGGTAGACTAGTTGCCGGCCAAGGCTATAGAACCCAATCTGTCCTGCTATTTAACCCATAACTGGAAGGAAGAGACGGATTAATACCTTTCCCAAGGGTATTTGCGCGTAAGTGAATACAATGGATTCAACTGGAATTCGAAATCGGCTCCCCTTTTATTAGTAACCTGATTAATTCTTTTGCATACACACATTCTGCTACTATCTGTCTACACCCCGGGACACTCAGCGACATACTACTATTTCTCTGGAACATTTAACCACGTGCATTTTTCTATTGGAACATTTCACTCATACAAATTAATTAATTAGATATATTTTTCTTTTTACAATTTTTTAATTCAGTTCTATTAATAAAATTCCACTTATTTTACAAAAAAAAAACACTTTCATTTTTTCAACCATCCATTCAACCTTCTGATATTTAAATTGTGGGGACTTCGATTGTGTTTGGCACAAGACCAATTTAACAAACATAACCAAGGCCCCTACAAGTGGGACCTAGATTCTCGGCTACACACATACATGTATGTATACATACAGACAGACATAATGGGCGGTTAGGCGCGTTTTCCGATCACACACGTCTGCTCGAATGGTTACCTAATCCCTATTGCAGACACTTGTTCAGGCACATCAATACCCACCAGAGCTCACCGGATTTTTATACTGCAACTATGGTGAGCGGACCTCAGTTGCAGTTTCTTGGGGAGAGAGACCATAATCTCTCATGCTCAGCACTACACGCAAATACCTGTACACTAATACACTCGCTCACGATGACTTGTGACTTGGACATACATACAGATTGAGAGGCATAAATTGTTGTGTAAATAAAGCGAAACTGAAATTTTAAAAAATAAAGGATCTGAAATATACACTATTTACATAATTCGGTCTATTGTCCTCATTTTTCTTGCCATTTGTAAAAGGTTTCGGCCGTTGTACACTCCGACATTCTTCAGGTGATAGGAATCTCGAACTGAACCCTTTGATACGATCATTGAGGTATATCATTCTCATTCCATTGTGTGAAGCCTCTTTGGTAGTCATGAATAATCTCCCTCTAACCCGATTCTAAAATACCTGTTCTTGTGCTTAAGGACAAATGGCCCAGTGGATATAGATGTTGGTTAGTTCCAGTGACTTCACCCAAATAATCCAATTAATAAATAGTCCGAATAATGTAACTAATGAAAATACTACCTCATCTCAGAAATACAGAAAAATAGAATGCTCTATAATTAAATACTGTAAATACCTCATCTCAGAAATATAGGCAAATAGAATAATCTATTATTAAACGTCGTAGAAATGGCAACAAAGATGAGGACAATAGTCCGAATAATGTAAATACTGTAAATATTACCTCATCGCAGAAATATAGGCAAATAGAATGATCTATTATTAAACGTCGTAGAAATGGCAACAAAGATGAGGACAATAGTCCGAATAATATAAATACTGTAAATATTACCTCATCGTAGAAAGATAGAGAAATAGAATGATCTATTATTAAACGTCGTACAAATGACAACAAAGATGAGGACAATAGTCCGAATAATGTAAATACTGTAAATATTGCCTCATCTCAGAAATATAGACAAATAGAATGATCTATTATTAAACGTCGTAGAAATGGCAACAAAGATGAGGACAATAGTCCGAATAATATAAATACTGTAAATATTACCTCATCGTAGAAAGATAGAGAAATATAATGATCTATTATTAAACGTCGTACAAATGACAACAAAGATGAGGACAATAGTCCGAATAATGTAAATACTGTAAATATTACCTCATCTCAGAAATATAGACAAATAGAATGATCTATTATTAAACGTCGTAGAAATGGCAACAAAGATGAGGACAATAGTCCGAATAATATAAATACTGTAAATATTACCTCATCGTAGAAAGATAGAGAAATAGAATGATCTATTATTAAACGTCGTACAAATGACAACAAAGATGAGGACAATAGTCCGAATAATGTAAATACTGTAAATATTGCCTCATCTCAGAAATATAGACAAATAGAATGATCTATTATTAAACGTCGTACAAATGACAACAAAGATGAGGACAATAGTCCGAATAATATAAATACTGTAAATATTACCTCATCGCAGAACTATAGGCAAATAAATCTGAAATATTTTTATTTTTTACTTTTATTGTGTATCTCTTCATGTCATTGCTCCACTGGAGATCGATGGGCTTAAGAGGTCATCAGTGGCGCTACACTATCGCACTCGCTTTTAGGTTGGTTCGTTGTCATCGATGGTCCTGTAACTTATCTCTTTGGGAGGTTTCCCCGACGCAAAACCCCCTTGTTCTCTGCCGTTTAAACATTTTCCCACAGTAGGTTGCAATTTTTACTGCGGTAAACTGGTTAGCAACCAGAGCTATAGAATCCAGTCTGTTATTTACCCAAGAAGAGATGGATTCATCTCTTTTGAGAAGTAGAGAACGATTCATGACTTCCCCAAAGGTATAAGCATGTAAGTGAATGTAATAAATTCGACTGGAATTCGAACTCGGTTCTCTGCTTCTTCAATCCGAGCCGCTATCCATTACCCCACCAAACCGCCACAATTTTCGTATATGCTAAATATAGGGGTGACCTTTTTCAAGAAGTAAATGAAATGAATTCCTTTTTCATTGTTTTTGAACAAAAGTTCATCGATTTGTGACACAGAAAAATAGGGTTACAAAAGTTATAATATATATATATATATATATATATATATATATATATATATAACTGTAAACTTATCACTATACACGTTTCGAAAAAGTCTCCGAGTAAATACGCGGAAGGAAAAAATGGATGTAAAAAAAGAAAGAGCTAAGCACGTGAACGTCAGTCAAAGTACGTAGCCCAAAGAAAAAGTGCTGTGAGCGATTGGCTGAGACATCAATCCAAAGATTTTTACGCTGAGGGAATACGGAAGCTTGTGCACAGATGAGAAAAGTGTGTGACACTGCTGAGAGACTACGTTGGAATAAAAGTAAGCTTCTATCATATTTGAAGTCCTTATATCGAAAAATTCACCTTATTTATTGAATGACCCTCGCAGAAGTCCTTATACAGAAAAATTCAACTTTTTTATTGAATGACCCTCGTTATCTTCAGCATTTTCTTCTCTTTCTTCTGTTTCGTTATTGAATTGTAATCTTGATAAAACATCTACGTGAGGAATATTGTTTCCTTTTACTTACACTATGTCAAAATCGAATGCCATGATTTTTATTGCCCATCTTAAAACCCACGACGGTGTGTCAATTCTTTTCTCGGGTTAAATATGAGTTCTAATGGTTTGGGGTCGGATTTTAATAAGAATTTTTCCTATCAAAAATTTCGTGACCTTTCCATGCTCATTACAATTGCTAGCGCTTCTTTTTCAATATTCGAGGAATTAGTTTCAGCTTATATTAACCATCTTGAAGTGTTTATGATTAAGTGTTCTTCTTGTGACAAAACAGCAGCAATCGTCTTTTCACTTACGGCAGTCGTTAACATTATTTCTTTTTGTGAATCAAAAACTTTTATGATTGGTTTGCTCTTTTTAAAGTTTCAAATGCAAAAGTTTGCTTTTGTGTCCAGTCAAATTGATTTTTTTTTACGTAATTTTACAAATGGTTCTATTATGTCGCCGTATTTTAGTATACACAAGCATCATAGCCCGGCGTTGCCCGTGCAACTCAGAACATTTTAGTTGTAAGTGAATACAACTGGAATTCAAACTCGGCTCCCCTGTTTCTCGTTCCGAGCCGATATCCACTGCACCACAACGCACATCCGCACATATTTTTCATTTTTCCTAAGACTCTTTCAATTGTTTTTTTTTTTTTTTTTGTTTTTTTTTTTTAAATATGGCTGGATGTTTTTATCCCAAATGCTAGACGAGTCCATTTTAATAACCCTACAGGGGTGTTTACCGTGGTTATTTCTATGACTTGACCCATTTCTATTTGATTGAATGCTGACTTGAGATGATTTTTTTTTTCAAAGTACTTTATTTTTGCTAAATCATGGCTCACAGTTTTAATACTTGTCAAAGGAAACGAGTCTGAAGATATCTGGTCATTTACCCCTATCTTGTGATCACCACAAATCCTTAAATCTCCGTTAGGCTTCTTTATCACTGTTATCGGTGAAACCCACTGACTACCATCTTCAGTTCCTCTTTCTAATATGCCTTGGATCATTTTCTTTAATTTGGCTACTACCAAATATAGGATATGAATTGTAGCTTTTATTGAATCTATATACTTTGGTTGATCAATCAGTTAAGTGCCATACGTAATAGACGCTTTGGGCGATCATGTCTCGAACGAGACATAACTGACTAGGCTAAAGATTTTCCCGCAGTCGGTTGCCGTTACTTTCGGCGGTAGACTGGTTGCCAACAAAGGCTATAGAACCCAATCTGTCCTGTTATTTGACTCATAGCTAGAAGGAGAAGAGATGCATTATATCATTAAGTAGTAATAAGTGGGTGATCAGTTTATTACTTCATAACAATATAAAACTGATCCCCCATTTTATGCCCAGCAGTAGCCTTAATCATGTTTTCAACTATTATATTCAGTCAGTCAGTTAAGCGCCATACGTGATACACGCTTGGGCGATCATGTCTCGAACGAGACATAACTGACTAGGCTAAAGATTTTCCCGCAGTAGGTTGCCGTTACTTTCGGCGGTAGACTGGTTGCCAGCAAAGGCTATAGAACCCAATCTGTCCTGTTATTTGTCTCATAGTTTGAGGGAGAAATAGTTAGAGGAAGAAGAGATGTATTATATTATTAAGCAGTAAATAGAGGGGGATCAGTTTATTACTTCATAACAATATAAAACTGATCCCCCATTTTATGCCCAGCAGTAGCCTTAATCATGTTTTCAACTATTATATTCAGTCAGTCAGTTAAGCGCCATACGTGATACACGCTTGGGCGATCATGTCTCGAACGAGACATAACTGACTAGGCTAAAGATTTTCCCGCAGTAGGTTGCCGTTACTTTCGGCGGTAGACTGGTTGCCAGCAAAGGCTATAGAACCCAATCTGTCCTGTTATTTGTCTCATAGTTTGAGGGAGAAATAGTTAGAGGAAGAAGAGATGTATTATATTATTAAGCAGTAAATAGAGGGGGATCAGTTTATTACTTCCTAGCAATAAAAAACGCCCCCCACTTTATGCCCAGTAGAAGCCTTAATCATGTCTCCACCTATTATATTCAGTTAAGTGCTATATGTGGTACACGCTTGGGCGATCATGTCTCGAAAGGGAGATGACTGACTGGGCAGAAGATTATCACGCAGTAGATTGCCATTGCTTTCTGCGGTAGACTGATTGCCAACCAAATCTATAGAACCCAATCTGTCCTATTATTAAAACCATAACTGGATGGAAGAGACGGATTAATACCTTTCCCAAGGGTATTTGTGCGTAAGTGAATGCAAGGAATTCATCTGGAATTCGAACTCGGCTTCTCGATTTGTCGTTACGAGGCGATATCCACTGCACCACAACGAACTTTTGGTGATAGTTTTCCGTTAGTCAAATGCTTTATAGCCTTTGAATAATCCTATTTCATTTTCTTCTGCTTCTATGGGACTGATTAGTTTCACTGTATCTACTTTTAGTACATCAATTCCCAATAATCCGTGAGCCTTTTTTGTATATATATATATATATATATATATATATATATAACGTAGAATACTTGGTATATAAGTCAGGTAAATTCCGATAGAGACGAACTCAAAAGAACTCAATGTTAAATTTATTTATTTGATTTGACGGAGTAATATAATTCAGAATTTTTTTAGATATTCTACAATTTCATGGGTAATACGTATTTAGCAGCAGGGAAAAAGCTGCTCGTCAGACCCAAAAGATACAACAGTTGAATTGTTGTATCTTTTGGGTCTGACGAGCATTTTTTTTTCTTGCTGCGAAATACGTATTACCTATGAAATTGTAGAATATCTAATATTTTTCTCAGATAATATATATATATATATATATATGTATATATATATATATATATATATATATATATATATACAGAGAGAGAGAGAGAGAGAGAGAGAGAGAGAGAGAGAGAAAGAGATCCTTCTTTTTTAAAAGAGTTATTACTCGACCTAGGTTTCTACCATATGGTGTCTTCAGACGATTTGCAGTAACTGATTTTAATGTTTTTTTGCTTTAAATTTTCCTAAGAACGCTCACATAACAGGGATTTTTTTTATTTTTGATAGTTGCTGAAGAAGCAAGATTTTTCTCGCTGAAATAGCTATGCAATATATGTAGAATTCGGTATTTTTATATAATATATATATATATATATATATATATATATATATATATGGTTAAATTTGTTTTTATTCAAAATTAATATAGTTTACATTGTCATTGTCATCAGGATATGATAGCTCGCATTGCCTGATGACGAGGAAAAATAGCGAAACAGAAATTTCTGTAACGCAATGTAAAGTATACCAATTTTAAATAAAAAACAAATACAATTATATTTATATTATGATCTATAATATATGTTGCATTGAGTACTTTTTTAAAAAAAGCAATTGCTGGAGAACTCGGAATTCTAAAAATGTTGATTCTTTTCATCTGGATATATATATATATATATATATATATATATATATATATATATATATATATACATATAAATACACACACACACACACATATATATATATATATAGTCATCCGCAGACAGATCTGTTTCGCCGTATCACAGCTCATCACTACGGTTAGACTCCGATTGCTTTTAACCCAGGATTGAAACCCGACCGAATTGGCGTCAGTTGGAGATTCTACCTCTGGGCTATAGGCGTTCAGTAGAAGGCAGGGATTTTAGAGTATACATTATCAATATACACGCCCAATAGCCATTACGGAATGAGATATGTAAAATAGCCAGCCATTACGGAATGAGATATGTAAAAATTAAGACAGACACGTTATTCCATGGTTAAGCGGAAGTATAGGCCTATTTCAGACGAACCATCATTAGCTTTCGTTTTTATTGTACAGAAGATTTTATGCGAATTTACTGTACAATAAAGACGGAAGCTGATGATGGTTCCCCTGAAATTGCTTTTAACCCAGGATTAAAACCCGACCGAATTGGTGTCAGTCGGCGATTCTACCCCTGGGCTATATATATGAGGTTGTACAAGTTTCTTGAAAATTCAATGTCTATAAAATACACGTAGATATTTTCGTATTGCATCTTTAAATACTTGAGCTTAACAAATTTAACCAAATATTGCAGCGGCAACCATATTTATAAAAGATGTAAGAGGGTACAAATGAAAAGTTTGACAAGATTTTCAATTTGACTGAAACAGACGTTAAATACGAGAACTTCCCCGCCTTCTCTATCTTTTGCTTAAATTTTTCTTTCTTTCTTTTCATTTTGGCTTGCGTTTTTTCTTTTGTTTTCCTCTTTCTTTCTTTCATTCTTACTGAACTATTCTCTTTTGGTCACTGAAGTGAAACAGCATAGCTGATATGTCTTTTCCGTGTTTGCTTTGCGCTTAGCTGCCTTAACCATACATTACGGCCTATCATGTTGAATACACCTTTTCTCGTTCGATCACCGAAGTTAAGCATCGTTGAGCCTGGTCAGTACTTAGATGGGTGACCGCTCGGGAATACCAGGCGCTGTAAGGGTTCAGTGACGGATGTGCGTGCTTACGGCATATCACGTTGAATACACCGGTTCTCGTTCGATCACCGAAGTTAAGCATCGTTGAGCCTGGTCAGTACTTAGATGGGTGACCGCTTGGGAATACCAGGCGCTGTAATCGTTTAGTGACGGATGTGCGTTGTTGTTGCAGTGCATGTCGGCATGGAAGGAAAAATCGGTGAGCCGAGTTCGAATTCCAGTTGAGTACCCTGCATTCACTTAAGCACTAGTACCCTTGGGGAAGGTATTAATCCGTCACTTCCCTCCAGTTATGGTTAAATAACGGGATGGGGCCTGGATGCAACCCATCTAGTGTTGGTGTCACAATAAAAACACACTTGGTAGCCCTGGCGAAGCATGACGTATTCAGCTATTTGACATGATTATAAATTTGCGTCAGGGTTTCAAATGCACAGGGAA
>JBBBDQ010000246.1:3532500-3540000 GCA_037127315.1 Ascarosepion bandense
AATGCAGTTTCTTCCCCATGAAAGTCGAACACTGTATAATATGCAATAAAAAACTGCAAGAAACTATTATGGACACGACCCAGACCCGGTTACAGACCCGGTTACACACATACGATCTGCACCAATATTAGGCGACTTTATAATAAGCACATATAAATCAACCAAATCTAACCGCTATGACATCGAGGAGCAAAGACCACTAAGACCAGATTTTAAAGTATTTTAGAAGAAAACTATCGAAAATATGTGCGTTTTAGTGCAATGGATATCGACGCGGAACGACAAATCGGCCAACTGAGTTCGAATTCCAGTTGAATTACTTGCATTCACTTACGCACAAATACCCTTGGGAAAGGTATTAATCCATCACTTCCCTCCAGTTATGGGTTAAATAACAGAACAGATTGGGATTTATAGCCTTGACTGGCAACCAGCCTACCGCAGAAAGTAATGGCAACCTACTGCAGGATAATCTTCTACCCAGTCAGTTATATCTCTTTTGAGACATGATCGCCCAAATCGTGGATCACGTATGGCGCTTAACTGATTGACTGAATATAAAAGTTGAAGACATGATTAAGGCTTCTACTGGGCATAAAGAGGGGGATCGGTTTTCTATTGTTAAGAAGTAATAAACTGATCCCCCACTAATTACTACTTAATAATATAATACATTTCTTCCAGCTCTAGCTATGAGACAAATAACAGGCCAGATATTATTGTTAAAAACCAGAAGGAGAAAACTTGTCTATTAATTGATATGGCTTGTCTAGCGGATTGTAACATAGCAATCAAGGAATTCGAAAAACTGTCAAAATATAAAGACCTGGAAATTGAAATAGAAAAAATGTGGAAATTGAAAACAAGAGTTGTGCCAGTGATAGTAGGTGCACTTGGAATGATAAAAAATGGAACAAAAGAACACATTCTACAAGTACTTTCATGGCTTCTGCTCCGATGAGCTTAGATCACTGGTGCCGCCTAAGCACGAATTTACACGAGATACTAGATTAGCAACTAGGTCCCATCCTTTTACAGTTAAACAAATAAGATGTAACCGTAAATTCTACTCCAACAGCTTCTTTTCTCGCGCTTCCCGCCTTTGGAACTCCCTTCCACAAGTCTGCTTTCCCGACAGTTACAATCTCCAGGTGTTTAAATGTAGGGTCAATAGACACCTCCTATCACACTAACTCCCAACTATTCTCACAACACTCTCATCTACCCAACCCTCATTCTCGGTATCCTCACCCGCCTATCACCCACCCTCTGTTATTTCCTATATTTAATCAGCCTTTCTCCACTCTACGCAGCCCCCTGCACAGTAGTGGCAGTGACATGCCTTGCTCGGGGTGAAACGCTTATAACAAAAAAAAAAAAGAATCCCTGGAAACCCCAGCTTAAGAGATATACAAAAAATTGTCTTATTAAGTACAGCCCACACACTAAGGAAAACTTTATCTATGTAATGCTAGGGATGATAGGGAAGATAGAAAAAACATGAAATGGGGCCATAACAACACGCCACTACCTGCCTTAGGTCTCCCCGCAGACTTGGTTGGTAGTGAGACCAAAGCAGAAATCGAAATATGAAGGAAAATGACATAATAATAATAATAATAATAATAATAATAATAATAATAATAATAATAATACAGTGTAACCCGGATATAAGAGAGTTGTCGAGACGAGATAAAAATATATCTTTTACCCGGGTTTCTCTTATATCCGGGTTATACTGTAATAATAAGGAGAAGAAGAAGAAGAAAATTAGAATAATAGTGTAAAAGTATCGAAAAAATAAAATAAAAATGAAAAATCCGTAATCAAATGAAAAAAAAAAAACGAAACATTTCAAAGGAAGGAAAACGAAACATTGATGGCATCCGCGTGCATATTTGGCCAGTCACCTCGAACGGCATCGCTGAGCCAAGCGTGGTTTGTTAACGTTGGCTTCGTGTCAGGCGAACACTCTCTAGCGGAACGGAAGCGTCAAAAAAAAAAATAATAATTACAAAACAAAACAAAACAAAAAATCATGTGCCTTAACAAACTGTTTCTCTTCGTCAAGTCACAATCGGCTGCACACCCTGCTCTTCATTTGCCTAGGATGAAACAGTTCCCGCCTTTTATTCTTTATATATATATATATATTTTTTTTTTTTTTTGCCGCCATAATGAAGAAACTCGACGTTGGAAAAATGGTGTGGGGCTGTGGGGCGTCGAATCGATAATATTTTACCGGAATTAGTACTTGATCGACACCTTGAAGCACGGCCAATAATTCCATTGGTGTTTGCGACGCTGTGAATGATCCTTGGCGAGGTCTTTGATCGAGAAGCGATAAGGTCAGCCGTGCGTTCGAGAGCATGAAAGTACGAACCTAAAATGTAATGAGGATAAACATGCCCGGAGGTCATTCAAACTATAAACTACAAGAGCATGCACTACTAATGCACACACACACACACACACACACACACACACACATATATATATATATATATATATATATGCAGCTTTTGAGATTTGATGAAGAAATCACTCGACCGGCGGCCGAGAGCGAGGGAAAATTTACTCGCTCCAAAATCATTTTACTCGACCGACTCCATTTTCTTAATAGTCGCCTTACATAAACAGAGCGTGAATCGCTGACGGGAAACAAAAAATGAAATTTTAATTAAAATTTCGAACGTGTTAGAAAGATTTTTTTTAATTTTTAAACAATAACAACAAAATTTGATCTTTACTCTTAATAATAGATAAATATTTTTATGATAAGGCTATATATATATATATATATATATATATATATATATATGTGCGTGTGTGTGTGTGTGTGTGTGCGCGTTTGTGTATATATATATATATATATTTATATATATATATATATATATATAAATTGAAATAAATTTTCAAAATTTAAAAATGTTGAATGAACATTTCAACATGAAATCCCTAAGAGAGATCTCACGCTTCCTCAGCAACAGTCAGTCTATATCAAACTGAGAATAAAAATAAGATTTAAAAGAGAAATAAAAAATAAAAAAGATAAATAATTAAAAAAAATAAATAAATAAATAGCGGTTAAGATTTGAGAAATATACGTCACAAAAACATTTTTTTTTGAAAATCAAAAAAAAAAAAAAAAAAATATATATATATATAGTCATCCGCATACAGATATGTCCCGCAGTTTCACAGCTCATCAGTACGGTTTGACACCCGATTGCTTTTAGCCAAGATTAGAACCCAACCGATTTGGCGTCAGTCAATGATTCGACCTCTGAGCTATGAGCTCGGTAGAAAGAGGCAGACTTCCAGCGTGTGATATACTATGTATACATACGTCTGTAGTTAGTGTATTCAAATTCATTACTGAATGACCGATATAGGAAATTGATTAAGTTCGATATATTTCTTTGTTTAAACATTATTTTAATTGATACTCGTATTTGAGCAGACGCCCTGTTTTTTTTTTTTGTTTTTGTTTTTTTTATTAAACAGTGTATTTATGTATATACAGGTAGATAGATGTAAATAACAAGCTGTTTAATAATAAAAATGGGTACCTACCGGTTGTGTAATGGTTAACAAGCTTGTCTCGCTTGAATCATTACATTTGAGTAGTGACTTCGATTCTCACTGGTTGTCCCTTACTTTAGGCGCTGTGTCACGTCTAAGCTACGCTTAGAAAATCACCTTCCTCCAGTTTTGGGAGTTAAGCGTAAGGCTAACACCCTGCCCCATAAAAAACAGTTTGTTACGGAAACAACAAAAACGCTGCCCTAAACACCATTGGATGTAACGGAAACGTTAATTTTTTTTATTAATAATAAAAACTGGGCATCTACTCAAATATAAAATAATGTTAAACAAATAAAACGTAGAATATTTGATATTTTTTTCCAGTAGAGACAGAATAAAATGAGCTCAATCTTAAATATTTTAAAAATTTAACAGAGTAATATAATCTTGAAAAAAGTTTTGGATATTCTACTAATCCATGGGTAATAAATATTTCGCGGCGAAGAAGCCGCTCCTCAGACCCAAACCATCCAACAGTTAATGTTTAATGTCATCCAGAAAATCGGCACATGCAGACATTCACGTGGCCATATCGAGAATTGATATACCGTTACAAATATCTGTTCTCGTTATGGGCACGTGAGTGTCCCTATGTGACAATTTTCTGGATTATTTTAAACATTAACTGTTGTATGATTTGGGTCTGAGGATCGGCTCCATAGCTGCGAAATATTTATTCCCCATGGAACTGTAGAATATCCAAGAGTTTTTTCAAGAGTAAATATATAAAGTTTTATATTGCTTTTTTCAAGAGTATATATATATATATATATATACATATATATATAGTTTTAATGCAAAAAATATGTCACTTTAACGGAGCAGGTTCATACAGACTTCGCAGTATTGTTAGGATACATTGTGGTGCCTTCACTAACTGGGGTTGGATTTCATGTCGTTGAGTCACGATTTTTTCACTTGTTTCACAGAGATAAAAAAACGATTGACTTCGAAGAGAATGTAGGTGGCTCGCTACAACAGTGTGACATGGCAAGGTCAGAATTGGTGAAATTAAGGAATGTAGTTCGTCTGAACATTTGCGATGGAAATAGCGATAGAGCAGCAAGAGGCTTAACTGTAAAGGTCAGAACTGGTGGAATTAAGGAATGTAGTTCGTCTGAACATTTGCCATGGAAATAGCGATAGAGTAGCAAGAGGCTTAAGTGTAAAGGTCAGGACTGGTGGAACTAAGGAGTGTAGTTTGTCTGAACATTTACCATGGAAATAGTGATAAAGTAGCAAGAGGCTTAAGTGTAAAGGTCAGAACAGGTGGAACTAAGGAATGCAATTTCTCTGAACATTTGCCATGGAAATAGCGATAGAGTAGCAAGAGGCTTAACTGTAAAGGTCAGGACTGGTGGAACTAAGGAATGTGTGTGTGTTCGTTACCTATAGACTCCGAAACGACTGAACCGATTTTCTTGAAAATTTACAATAAGCGTCTGCGAGTGTTCTTAACTGTGTTTTGTGTCGAGGTACCCCTGATAAATCGATAATAAAAAAATCAGGTTATAGGAGGAGTGGTCCGATTTTAATCAAATTTCATACACTCATAGACAAAGACATAAGAAACGATATTCAGAAGTTTCAAAGTTGCAGTTCTTACAATAGTGCAGAAAATCCATAATATATATATATATATATATATATATATATATATATATATATATATATATATATAAGGCAAGATGTTTGTGTGTGGGTGTCTGTTTATCTGCCTGTATGTCTGTATTTTTTCAGCTCTTTTATTTTAGTTTTTGCTTCGGGTTTGGCTCTAAGTAGGTATAATTGTAGTTCTTAGTCTCAGCCATGATACCATTTACTCAGAGGACTTATTTAGCCTTCAAAATTCAGTTTACGAAAAAAAACTTATTTGATATCGATACCAAGAAATCAAAATTTGACTTACATCCATTCATTTTTCTTTCAGTCTACGGTTTCGCTTTAACTGGAAACAACTATTGCTTTTTAGTCTTTCGTGCCAACGTCCAAAGAGTCTGAGCTCCAGGACCATGGATTAGTTTTAAATCTTTCATTACACCCGAGCAACGCCGGGCTATACTGCTAGTATATATATATATATATATATATATATATATATATATATATATATATTAGGTGCGATTGGTAAATTGTCGCAATTATTTTATTATTTCAAATATTCTTTAGGCTGAGTCTGAGCTCCAGGAACATGGATTAGTTTTAAATCTTTCATTACACCCGAGCAACGCCAGGTTCTACCGCTGGTAACAATATAAATGCAAAATTTTTGTAGAGCACGGAGAATCAGAATGTAAGCCTGTGGGGTGTAGCTTGTTTTTTAAGGAATGAGTCAGGCGTAAAATGACGAACATTTCGAGAGAGGCAAGCAACGAAGAGGAAGTAAAAGAAGAAGAAAAAGAAGAAGAAAAAGAAGAAGAAAAAGAAGAAAAAAAGAAGAAGAAAAAGAAGAAGAAAAAGAAGAAGAAAAAGAAGAAAAATCAGAAAAAAAAGAAGAAGAAAAGCGAGCGAATTAAGGAAGAAAAAGAAATTTGAAAGAGAGCTCAAACGAAGAAGAAGGCAAAGAAGAAGACGATAAAGAAGTTGGCAAAGAGAAAGAAGAAGTAAGACAAATAAAAGGAAAATGCGAGTGAAATGACGAAGACGAATTCGAAAGACGGTAGCAGCGAAAAAGTTGAAGAACAAAAAAAAAAAGAAGAAAAACAGATAAATAAGAAGACGCCGAGTGAATTAAAGAAGAAAATGAATTCAAAAGCAAAAAATAAAAATGAAGAAGAAAATGTAGAAGCAGGAGAAAATGTAAAAGAAGAAAATGTGATTGAAGTAAGGAAGAAGTTGAATTAAAAAGCGAAAAATAACAAAGAAAAAGAAGATGCAGAGGAAGAAGAACAAGAAGAAGATATTGAAGAAAAAGAAGAAGATGTGAATGAAGGAAGAAGATTAATTAAAAAGCGAAAAATAACAAAGAAGATGACTTAAAAGAAGAAGAAGAAGAAAAAGAAGAAGATATGGAAGAAGAAGATGTGAGTGAAGTAAAGAAAGAAGATGATTTCAAAAGCGAAAAAAAAGAAAGAAAAAAAGAAGACGGAGAAGAAAAAGATGTGACTGATGTAACGAAGAAGATGAAATAAAAAACAAAAAATAACGAAGAAGACGTTGAAGAAGAAGAAGAAGAAGAAGAAGAAGAAGAAAAAGAAGAAGAAAAAGAAGAAAAAGAAGAAGATATAGAATAATAAGATGTGAGTGATGTAAAGAAAGAAGATGAATTAAAAAGCAAAAAATAACAAAGAGGAAGACGTAGAAGAAGAAGAAGAAGAAGAAGAAGAAGAAAAAGAAAAAGAAGAAGAAGAAAAAGAAGAAAAAAAGAAGATATAGAATAATAAGATGTGAGTGATGTAAAGAAAGAAGATGAATTAAAAAGCAAAAAATAACAAAGAGGAAGACGTAGAAGAAGAAGAAGAAGAAGAAGAAGAAGAAGAAAAAGAAAAAGAAGAAGAAGAAAAAGAAGAAAAAAAAGAAGAAGATATAGAATAATAAGATGTGAGTGATGTAAAGAAAGAAGATGAATTAAAAAGCAAAAAATAACAAAGAGGAAGACGTAGAAGAAGAAGAAGAAGAAGAAGAAGAAGAAAAAGAAGAAGAAGAAAAAGAAGAAAAAAAGAAGAAGATATAGAATAATAAGATGTGAGCGATGTAAAGAAAGACGATGAATTAAAAAGCAAAAAATAACAAAGAGGAAGACGTAGAAGAAGAAGAACAAGAAGAAGAAGAAGAAGAAGAAGAAAAAGAAGAAGAAAAAGAAAAAGAAGAAAAAGAAGAAAAAGAAGAAGATATAGAATAATAAGATGTGAGTGATGTAAAGAAAGAAGATGAATTCAAAAGCGAAAACAAAGAAAAAAAGGAAGACGAAGA
>JBBBDQ010000246.1:3545000-3595000 GCA_037127315.1 Ascarosepion bandense
TATATATATATATATAACCTTGTGTAAATTAATTGAAACAAAACGAATAATGTATGTCTAGGATCTTCCACACTTTCCCTGATCACGTATACGTCGTCTCTTGGCGTTGATTTTTCTTTCGACCGCATTTTCTTTTGCGGTGTGGACTGATAGATTCAGCTTGTTTTTTTTTTTTTTTTTGTTTTTTGTTTTTTTGCCTTGATGACATGACTGACAATTGAAAGACTAGCACTATCAAATTTCGCGATATCTCCGTGGGATAATCTTCTGCCTAGTCAGTCATGTCTCCAAGGAGACATGATCGCCCAAGCGTGTATCACGTATGACACTTAACTGATATTCGATATATCTAAACGAATAAACTTCTTCTTGTTGTTCTTGTTTTTCTCTGTGTCGTATCACCCCTGGTCATGGTCCTCCACATTATCCTATCCCTTGTAGCTTTTAAGGTAGCTTTCTCTTCCGACCGAATTTTCCTTTACGTTTTGGACTGAGATAGGTACATAGAAAGATTAATAGATATGAACAGATTGTGATAGATAGATAGATAGATAGCTAGATAGATAGATAGATAGATAGATAGATAGATAGATAGATAGATAGTGCAAATTAATTGAAAATATATTGTGCAAATTAATTGAAACAAAACGAATAATGTCTTCCTGGGATCTTTCACACTTTCCCTGATCACGTATACGTCGTCTCTTGGTGATTGTTTTCTCCTCCGACCATGTTTTCCTTTGCGTTTTGGACAGTTGGATCCAGTTTGTTTCTTCGCCTTGATGTCATGACTGACAATTGCTGGTATTGCTGGCTGACACCAGCAATATCAGTGATCTTTCTATAAGGCTTACCAGTGTGTTAGTGCAGCGTTACAATTTTCGTACGCTTCCTCGGAGTAACGTCCATCGCAGACAATGGCCGAAGAACAACCAGTCGACAGTCTAGAGAGTTGTGTCTGGGTATGATAAAAATTTAATGCAATCCTGGATGACACAATAACTTTTAAAGCCAAACAAATTTCATCATCACTCCCGAAAATAGATTCATATTACTGCATATCACTGCAAATGACGTAATCTGAGGAGAAAGGAGATATTGATTCCACACTGTCACTCCAATGGATTTAAAATTGACCGAATGGTGAAAAAAAGGATAGTAAAGCAATATATATACCAGCAGTATAGCCCGGCGTTGCTCGGATGTAATGAAAGCTTTAAAACTAATCCATGGTCCTGGAGCTCAGACTCAGCCTAAAGAATATTTGAAATAATAAAATAATTGCGACAATTTACCAATCGCACCAAATATATATATATATATATATATATATATATATATATATATATATATATATACAAGCAGTATAGCCCGGCGTTGCTCGAGTGTAATGAAAGCTTTAAAACTAATCCATGGTCCTGGAGCTCAAACTCAGCCTAAAGAATATTTGAAATAATAAAATAATTGCGACAATTTACCAATCGCACCATATATATATATATATATATATATATATATATATATATATATATATATATATACAAGCAGTATAGCCCGGCGTTGCTCGGATGTAATGAAAGCTTTAAAACTAATCCATGGTCCTGGAGCTCAGACTCAGCCTAAAGAATATTTGAAATAATAAAATAATTGCGACAATTTACCAATCGCACCAAATATATATATATATATATATATATATATATATATATATATATATATACAAGCAGTATAGCCCGGCGTTGCTCGGATGTAATGAAAGCTTTAAAACTAATCCATGGTCCTGGAGCTCAGACTCAGCCTAAAGAATATTTGAAATAATAAAATAATTGCGACAATTTACCAATCGCACCAAATATATATATATATATATATATATATATATATATATATACAAGCAGTATAGCCCGGCGTTGCTCGAGTGTAATGAAAGCTTTAAAACTAATCCATGGTCCTGGAGCTCAAACTCAGCCTAAAGAATATTTGAAATAATAAAATAATTGCGACAATTTACCAATCGCACCAAATATATATATATATATATATATATATATATATATATATATATATATATACAAGCAGTATAGCCCGGCGTTGCTCGGATGTAATGAAAGCTTTAAAACTAATCCATGGTCCTGGAGCTCAGACTCAGCCTAAAGAATATTTGAAATAATAAAATAATTGCGACAATTTACCAATCGCACCAAATATATATATATATATATATATATATATATATATATATATATATATATACAAGCAGTATAGCCCGGCGTTGCTCGAGTGTAATGAAAGCTTTAAAACTAATCCATGGTCCTGGAGCTCAGACTCTTTGGACGTTGGCACGAAACACTAAAAAGCAATAGTTGTTTCCAATTAAAGCGAAACCGTAGACTGAAAGAAAAATGAATGGATGTAAGTCAAATTTTGATTTTCTGGTATCGATATCAAATAAGTATTTTTCGTCGTAAACTGAATTTTGAAGGCTAAATAAGTCCTCTGAGTATATGGCATCATGGCTGAGACTAAGAACTACAATTATACCTACTTAGAGCCAAACCCGAAGCAAAAACTAAAATAAAAGAGCTGAAAAAAAATACAGGCATAGAGGCAGATAAACAGACACACACACAAACATCTTGCTTTTTATATTTACAAGAACTGCAACCTTGAAACTTCTGAATATCGTTTTGTGAAATTCTGTGCGGTTTGGCTGATAGGTTCACTTTAAACCTTGACCTTGTCTTACATCCAGTTACAACTTGAGGGAACTGGTAGATATCATTAATCTTAACATGAAGACCAAGCTGTTGTCTGTCAATCATCACTGGCAACCTCTCCTGCCTCCCATAAGCATGGACCAAGCAATACACTGCGCCTCCTCGGCCTTACCCTCTCTTCTGATCTTAAATGGAACCACTACATTGAGTCCATCGCTAAACCCACTGCTAAGAAGGTTGGGGCACTGTGTCGGGCCAGGGTGTTTTTCCCGCCTGAATCCATCCTGCATATATACAAATCAACCATTCGTCCGTGCATGGAATACTGCTGCCATATATGGTCAGGCGTCCCTGCTGTTCATCTCAGTGTTCTCGACAGGCTCCAAAGGAGAATCAGTAACGTGCCCAGTCAGTCGTGTCTCTTTCGAGACATGATCGCCCAAGCGTGTATCACGTATGGCACTTTAACTGACTGACTGATAGGTACCGACTTGGCGGCTCGACTACAGCCACTTCCCTACGACGAGATGTGGCCTCCTTTTGTCTGTTCTATAAATACTTTCTGGGCTTCTGCTCCAACAAACTTAAGTCACTGGTGCCCCTGCAACAGGTGTTTACTCATGCAACCAGATTGGCAACTAGGTTCCACCCATTCACAGGTAGATTAACCAAATGCAGACGACAATTCTACTCCTGCAGCTTCTTCTCTCGCACTTCCCGCCTATGGAACTCGCTTCCTTATTCTTGCTTTCCTAACGGCTACTACCTCCAGTAATTTAAATGCAATGTCAATACCCATCTATTAACCACTTGACCCTAGTTCTTTCTTCACCACCCTGTATATCCTTTCCTTTCTCTCCACCTTTTCAACTGTCATCACACCGGTATTCCCATCTTTCTCTTGCTCCTTTCTAACTGGTTCGTCTTCCACTTCACTCTCTTCTACTTAATTTTTTTACTCTTATGTAGCCCCCTGCACATCAGTGGCGTTACCGCATTGCTCGGGGTGATACGATTAAAAAAAAATTACTAAAGAAATACTAATGAATACTTCTAGCTAATCATGGCTTCCAACATTTTATTCACTACTGATAATTTTGTTTCGGATAACAACATGGGCTAAAACCTAAAATTCTTGATCTGCAGCAGAGAAATATCGAATAATTGGTACCGAACATTTTTAAACTTCCTCAAGCTATTGAGGGTGAGGAGATATATCTAAACTTATTTATAAATGGAACTTTGTGTGTGTGTGTGTGTGTGTGTGTGTGTGTGTGTCCGAAAAGGCTGAACCGATTTTCTTGAAAATTAACATAGTGGGAAGAAGCGGGAAAGCAAGCTTATCACGTGATAATCTTGCTTTCCCGCTTCTTTACGGGATGTATACATAGCAGACATGTGGTACATCCAGAGACAGTTGCAGCAGAACCAGAGAACACAAAGGAAGGTAGTTCACAGCTGCCCCCAATAGCAGCATGCTATTGCGGGGTTTGCGCTCTTCAATATCAAGCAATTTTCTCACACACCCGCACTAATTACAAGACGCAAGTAGATGCCTTTTTTTTCTTTTAATAACACTTGTACAAATTATTACAGTTGGCACAAGAATCTTAACACACACAACATGTAAGACCAACTCACTTTCTCTTACTAGTCATTCTTCTAAACTTTACAAAGATGAACTTATTAAATTATCTCAGAAATTTTCACCAATTATTATTAGGAATAATAGCAATATTATTCCTAACACAATTTACATATGACAACGTTGACCCTGGTCAGTACTTAGATGGGTGACCGCTTGAGAACACCAGGTGCTGTAAGCGTTTAGTGACGGATGTGCGTTGTGGTGCAGTGGATATCGGCCTGGAAAGAGAAATCGATGAACCGAGTTCGAATTCCAGTTGAATACCCTGAATTCACCTCAGCACCGGTACCCTTGGGAAAGGTATTAATCCGTCCCTTTACTCCACTTATGGGTTAAATAACAAGAGTTTGACTTGGGGACCCTTCACTTAATAACAAATCCCAATGAATCTTGATACTCGAAAAGAAAAAGTATTACTAGACACAAAACTTATATAAAAACAACAATAAATTGTTGAAAGAAAAAAAGGTATTACCAGCAATAAATAAATAAAATTTAGTTGGCAATAAAACCCGCCGAGGTTGATTTGCCATAAAAACAAAACAACCAACCAGCCAACATATGACACTGATAAATCTTCCAGTGACAAAGAACTTTACAACTTAACTCAATTGCTGTAACACAAACATATGCAGAAAAATGAAAGATATTTTAATCAGACACGTTCAACGTTTGTACAAAATATGTAATTCTTGTTATTTGTTAATACACTTTTTATAATTACTAGCAGTATAACCCGGCGTTGCTCGGGTGTAATGAAAGCTTTAAAACTAATCCACGGTCCTGGAGCTCAGACTCTTTGGACGTTGGCACGAAAGACTAAAAAGCAATAGTTGTTTCCAGTTAAAGCAAAACCGTAGACTGAAAGAAAAATGAATGGATGTAAGTCAAATTTTGATTTCCTGGTATCGATATCAAATAAGTTTTTTTGTCGTAATCTGAATTTTGAAGGCTAAATAAGTTCTCTGAGTAAATGGTAACATGGCTGAGACTAAGAACTACAATTATACCTACTTAGACATACAGGAAGATAAACAGACACACACACAAACATCGTCTCATATATATATATATATATATTATTGATTTTCTGCACTATTGTAAGAACTGCAACGTTGAAAGTTCTGAATATCGTTTCTTATGTCTTTGTCTATGAGTGTATGAAATTTGATTAAAATCGGACCACTCCTTCTATAACCAGATCTTTTCGATTATCGATTTTCGATATTTATCGGGGGTACCTCGACACAAAACCTAGCTAAGAACACTCGCAGATGCTTATGGTACAAGTGTGTAAATTTTCAAGAAAATCGGTTCAGCCGTTTCGGAATTTATAGGTAACGGACACACACAGACACACACACACACACACACACACACACACACACACACACACACACACACACACACACACAATGTTACATTTATAAATAAGTTTAGATATAACGTAAGCAATTTGTCAACCGTTATATTTGAAGCAAAATAAAATTTACAGTAATTTTTAGCAACACAGTTTTACGGTAATTTTTTGTTACGATAACTCACATCCCTGAAAATGTTCTCGGAAGAAGACTGAAACTACATTGAGAAATGAATGATCATAACATGTCAACGTTACGACTCATTTCTGAGATCATAATACGCGAAAGATTATCCATGAGTATGAACTGATTTTTATTAAAAATAAGCAGACACAATGTTTTCAATTTATTTAATCTGACATGTCTAAAAGAAAACTTGCTGCCTAAACACACACACACACACACTCACACACACACATATATATATATATATATATATAGAGAGAGAGAGAGAGAGAGAGAGAGAGAGAGTGAAAGAGTTTATAAAGGAAAACTCAACACGTCATTTCAATTGGTTATAAACTATATCTCATTTCAATGAGTTTAATTAGCTCGTTTCATCAGACCTTACAATATACCTTCCATCTTGTACAAAATTTGGAAGATGGAAGGTATATTGTAAGGTCTGATGAAACGAGTTAATTAAACTCATTGAAATGAGATATAGTTTATAACCAATTGAAATGACGTGTTGAGTTTTCCTTTATAAACTTCATATCATTCTGGTTAACACACATCGAGCTCTCTATATGGATTTACCACTCAATATTTTATATTAAGGTAATCTGGTTGGATTATCCTCGCCGCTTACGGACTGGACACCTATATATATATATATATATATATATATTACGACGAAGTATTGTATATATATACATATATGTTTAATTAAAAACAGAATATCCACTCAAGTACAAGTTTCTGTTAAAATAATGTTCAAACAAATAAATTATCTGCTAATCCATTTTTGCCTGCCATTTACATATCTTAAACAAATAAATTATTTGCTAATCCATTTTGCCTGTCATTTACATATCTCAAACAAAAAAATTATCTGCTAATCCATTTTTGCCTGCCATTTACATATCTTAAACAAATAAATTATTTGCTAATCCATTTTGCCTGTCATTTACATATCTCAAACAAAAAAATTATCTGCTAATCCATTTTTGCCTGCCATTTACATATCTTAAACAAAAAAATTATCTGCTAATCCATTTTGCCTGCCATTTACATATCTTAAACAAAAAAATTATCTGCTAATCCATTTTGCCTGCCATTTACATATCTCAAACAAAAAAATTATCTGCTAATCCATTTTGCCTGCCATTTCAGTCAGTTAAAGTGCCATACGTGATACACGCTTGGGCGATCATGTCTCGAAAGAGACATGACTGACTGGGCAGAAGATTATCCCGCAGTAGGTTGCCATTGCTTTCTGTGATAGACTGGTTGCCGACCAAGGCTATAGAACCCAATCTGTCCTGTTATTTAACCCATAACTGGAAGGAAGAGACGGATTAATACCTTTCCCAAGGGTATTTGCGCGTAAGTGAATACAATGGATTCAACGGGAATTCGAACTCGGCTCCCCGCTTTCTCGTTCCGAGCCGATATCCACTGTACCACAACGCACATCTCAAACAAATAAATTATTTGCTCATCCATTTTGCCAGCCATTTACACATACCCCAGTCCATTGTTTGTCGACCATTTGCATATTTCCAAATTTGTCTTTTGTCAACTGCATTTTTACCATTTTACCATTCATTTGCATTTCTTTTTTTTCTTTTTTCTCGATTCCAGCCACTTTCTCGCCGACGAGATGTGACTTCTCTCTGTCTCTTCTACAAATATACTCATGGCTTCTGCTTCGACGAACATATGTTACTGGTAGCCCTCTCTACAAAATTTAATCGTGCAACCAAACTGGCAAAAAAGCTCCCACCGTTTAATCAATCAAATGCAGCCGACAATTCAACTCCAACAGCTTCTTTTTTTTCGCAATTCCCGCCTGTGGAACTCCCTTCCATATACTCGCTTTCCTGATGGCTACAACCTCCAGGAATTTAAATGCAATGTCAATTCCCATCTTTTATCCACTTGACTCTATTCCATTCTATATTACCCCGTTTATCTTGTTCTTTTCCTTTCTCTCTACCTTCACAACTGTTTTCACACCTATGTTTCTATCCTTCTCTTGCCCTTTCTTTGACACCCACTGTAACTGGCTCCTCTTTCTCTTCACTCTCCTCTTGCTTAAACTTTTACTCTCTTATGTAGCCCGCTGTGCCTTAGTGGCACTTTCGCCTTGCTTGAGGTGAAACGATTAAAAAATACCATCTCTGTCTCTCCTAATCCCGGTTTATCTAGTTAATTACATTACAATCCTCATTGGCCAACCGATTTACTTCCCTCCTCTTAATTTTGAAACTAACAAGTTCCCCCCTCTAACAATGAGACAAATAACAGGACATATTAGTTTTAAAGCTTTCATTACACCCGTGTAACGCAAGGCTATACTGCTAATAGACAGATAGATAGATAGATAGATAGATAGATAGATAGAGAGAGAGAGAGAGAGAGAGAGATAATGAAGAGAATATGATAGATAGATAGATAGATAGATAATGAACAAGCTGAGATAGATAGATAGATAGATAGATAGATAGATAGATAGATAGATAGATAGATATGAACAAAATTAGATAGATAGATAGATAGATAGAGAGAGAGATAGAGAGAGAGTTAATGAAGAGAATATGATAGATAGATAGATAGATAGATAGATAGATAGATAGATAGATAGATAGATAATGAACAAGCTAGATAGATAGATAGATAGATAGATAGATAGATAGATAGATAGATAGATAGATAGATAGATATGAACAAACTGAGATAGATAGATAGATAGATAGATAGATATGAACAAACTGAGATAGATAGATAGATAGATAGATAGATAGATAGATGGATAGATAGATATGAACAAACTAGATAGATAGATAGATAGATAGATAGATAGATAGATAGATAGATAGATAGATAGATAGATACTCGAACATTTACCGAGATTTATTCCTTGCAAACAGCATATTCACAGATGTACATTAAAAAATTGACAGGGAGTGACATTTCAATGATGCAGATTTATAACCCTGGCTGGCAACCAGTCTACCCCTGAAAACAATGGCAACTTACTGTGGGATAATCTTCTGCCTAGTTAGTCATGTCCCGAAAGAGATATGATTGCCCAAGCGTTTATCACGTATGGTACTTAACTGCCTGAATATAATAGTTGAAGACATCATTAAGTCTTCTGCTGGGCATAAAGAGAGGGATCAGTTTTCTATTGTTATGACGTAATAAAGTGATCCCCAACTAATTACTACTTAATAATATAATACATTTCTTCCCCTCTAGCTATGAGTGAAATAACAGGATAGATTGGGTTCTATAACCTTGGCTGGCAACTGCGGGATAATCTTCTGCTCAGTCACGTATGGCACTTAACTGACTGACGTATGTGTAGTATAAGTAGTCACACGTGATGACTAGGGCCCCGGGTAGATTTATGTGCATGCCCTCATGCGCACGCGTCTAAGGGTTTGGTCGCGCCTACATCTGATGGTTTTTGCGTGTAGAGGTGGTAGGGCCGGGGAGTTACGCAATAAGCATGAAGTGGAAAATTACCTTATGATGTTGTTAGACGTTCGCTAGCGAAAGGCTAACAATTTCTAATTTAACGCAGTGTGGACTCGTATTTGCCGCATAGTCCTGACTCGTATGCCACGTTATATTTCTCCTTATCATCAACGCCCAAACAAACACACACACACACACACACACACACACACACACACACACACACACATATGTATATATATATATATATATATATATATAATATTTATTAATAAATTATAACATTGATATGTTACAATATCACTACAAAAGTAGCTATTTTGTTTCGACACATTTTGTGTCTTATCAAGTGATGTGGTTATTTCAAAACTACATCACTTGATAAGACACAAAATGTGTCGAAACAAAATAGCTACTTTTGTAGTGATATTGTAACATATCAATGTTATAATTTATTAATAAATATTATTATTATTAACTCTACTTTGTATTGAGCACTTTTTAAAAAATAGTGTTTCTTTGGATTCCACCCATACATATATATATATATATATATATATATATATATATATATATATACATATACTAGCAGTATAGCTCGGCGTTGCTCGGGTGTAATGAAAGCTTTAAAACTAATCCATGGTCCTGGAGCTCAGACTCTTTGGACGTTGGCACGAAACACTAAAAAGCAATAGTTGTTTCCAGTTAAAGCGAAACCGTAGACTGAAAGAAAAATGAATGGATGTAAATCAAATTCTGGTTTCCTGGTATCGATATCAAATTTTCTGCACTATTGTGAGAACTGCAACCTTGAAACTTCTGAATATCTTTTCTTATGTCTTTGTCTATGAGTGTATCAAATTTGATTAAAATCGGACCACTCCTTCCATAACCCGATTTTTTCGATTATCGATTTTCGATATTTATCAGGGGTACCTCGACACAAAACCTAGATAAGAACACTAGCAGACGCTTATAGTACAAGGGTGTAAATTTTCAAGAAAATTGGTTCAGCCGTTTCGGAGTCTATATATAACGCATACACACACACACACACACACACACACACACACACCAAGTTCTATTTATAAATAAGTTTATATATATATATATATATTTATATAGTGTATCGAGGCGGCAGATAATCTTTTAAACATATACTGTTAAATTTTAGAGACAATGAATGTCTTATTGCGTTTAATCATGAGCCGTTCTAAACATCGTATTTTGGCTTTAATTTCAGGTGAAAATAAAGACAAAATTTCTCCAACATTTTTTATTAAGTTGGTTCAAACAACCCACACTTAATAAAATCCCGTTTAAATCTGGTCATAACACATTATATTGCATTTAAATATATGGTTCTGTTATCTTTTCGAGCTCTCACGCGGTGTGACGTCATAGAACCGCATTACAAATTTACGAAATGCGTTTGCTATTTTTGGTAACTGTTATTGTTGCTTTGCAAAGTTTTATGTCAACACAAGATAAAATCGTCGCTGATGGTGGATGTTTTTATGTTAACGTCCTTGTAACCTCTCTGAAGATGTCTCATGTGAGCCGAAAGCTTAGAACCAACTAAGAGAGAGCGGATGCTGGTTAGTGAGATAGGAAATTACTATTGATTTTGTATTTGAATTCTTGGAGATTGTAGCTATCGGGGAAACAAGTAAATGGAAGGGAATTACACAGGCGGGAAGTGCGAGAAAAGAAGCTGCTTGAGTAGAATTTGTGTTTACATTTTGTTGGTTTCTCAGTGAAAGGGTGGGATCTACTTGCTAATCTTGTGGCTCGAGTAAATTGGTATAAAGGGGGCAACAGTGAGCTAAGTTAATCGGAACGGATGCCGTGAAAGGACTTGTAGAAGAGACACTGCGCCACACTGCACCGGTGAGAAAGTGATATATATATATATTGTTTTTAGACGTTAATTAATATATATATATATATGTATATATTAAATAACGTCTAAAAACAACATATATTATCATATATATATATATATATATATGGTAATATATATATATATATATATATATATATATATAAATAAATAAATTATATCATAAATATATATATATATATTTTAATCATAAATATATATATATATATTTTAAATAACGTCTAAAAACAACATATATTATCATATATATACATATATATATATATATATAAATTATATCATAAATATATATATATATTTTAAATAACGTCTAAAAACAACATATATTATCATATATATATATATATGGTAATGTATGTTGTTTTTAGACGTTATTTAAAATATATATATATATATATATATATATATATATATATTTTAAATAATGTCTAAAAGCAACATATATTTTCTTATATATATTTATATATATGATAATATATGTTGTTTTTAGGCGTTATTTAAAATATATCTCATATATATATATATATATATATATGTATGTATGTATGTATGTATTAAACGTTATTAGAAACTCGTATTTGAAAAAACACCCTTTTTATTTAAGATAATTTCCTATGATGCTTGTTCGTCCATTTGTGAGTTCGTACGACCCTTACGTCTTGCCAATGCCTCATAAAAAATGAACTATTCCATGTTTTCATCGCGTGATCATGGGGGAGAGATATTACTTGATTTCAGTGAGAAAATGAAAGAAAGAAAGAAAGAAATGGAGAATTATATTTAACTGATAATAATATATACGACACTTTGATATTTACCAAAAGTTCGAAGACCGTTTGTATTTTTTTACTACCCCACGCTGGCAGCCTAAAGTCATTTTAATGTAAAGCGTCTTTTGTGTCTTGTTGTCTTTATGGCCACGCTTATGGTAGAATGATTAAATGCTTTTAAAAATTGAAAATGGCTAAAGAGTTAGCCGAAATCGTTCTGGACAAGGACAACTATCGACAGTTTCTCTACACACTTGTAAAAGCACGCACTAGAGAAAATGAATAAAAGCATACTTAGGTAAAAATTTTCTTTGTCATATTTTTTTCAGATTTAACGCAACATGCATAAAACAAGAATTGCTACCCAAAGTCACGATGAACGGTCACATTCTTAAAGGGGCTTCTAGTCTTGAGTATCTTTTGAGGATTAAATTTAGCCTCAAGTATAAGTAATAATGGCTGGCCACTCGTATTTGAGGATAACCCTCTACCAGGGTGCTTAGCTAATCCCTATTGTAGACGCCTGCTCAGGCATACTTTTGTTTGTTCAACACCCAAAGAGCCCACCTGTGATCTATACTGCAACTATGCTGAGCGGACCTTACTTACAGTTTTTGGGAAAGAGCGCGTTATCTAGCGTAAACAACAGTCTAAACAAGACCAGGACCTTCAAACCCTCGGTCATGATGACTTGTGATTTCGAGCTAGCCCAACCATTGACGGCTTTTCAATGAGATCTGTCCACCCAATTTCACTTACAAGGTTTGGGCCAATCTGTGGTGTGGTTTTCAGGCATTTTTCAGACAAATCGACCATGCTGAGATTCGAACCTAGGCCTCATTGTCAGTTCGAGTTAGCCAAACCATCGACGGCTCTTCAGGGGATGGGTCAACCCCTAATATGGTTTTCTGGCACTTTCCAAAGGTGCCGCACGTTATGATAGCCTCCTCCAGATCAATAACATCAAGTAGTCACCTTCCTGACTTCATGGTCAGAAAATGAATGTTCTAACCAATCGGCCACGCGCTCATAATTTAAGTAACAATAATAATAATAATAATAATAGTAATGATAATAAGAATAATGATAATAATAATAAGAATAATAATGATAATAATAATAATAATAATGATAAACGACATCAGGCGAATGGATGCTAAAACAAGAAAGCTTCTCTCTAAGCATAAGATGCATCATCCAAAGGCTGATGTAGACCGTCTATACATACCCCGTAAAGAAGGTGGAAGGGGTCTTATTCAGCTGGAATTGTCATACAAGACAACAACTATTGGCTTACTAACATACATAGAAACAACAAAGGATTGGATGATACAATTAGTAAGGCAACATGAAGAAAGAAAGAAAAAATATTCAATAATAAAAGAAGGCAGTAAATACAAACAAGATTTAAAGTTAGTAGATTCTGTAGAAAAGCAAAACAGAAGCCAAGAACCAACTATTGCGGCAAAAAATATGAAAATGAAAGCCAAAGATAAAGCTCTTGAAAAGATGAAACAGCGCTGGCAAGACAAACCTCTGCATGGCCAATATCCAGAACGTGCCAATAAATCCAATGTTGACAAAGTTAATACTCATCGATGGTTACGTGCATCTGGATTAAAGTCTGAAACTGAAGGTTTTATTCTTGCAGCACAAGATAAAAGTCTTTTCACTAGAAACTTCCAGGCAAATATTATGCATAATAATATAGATCCAAAATGCAGGTTTTGTGATAAACACCAAGAAACAATAGACCACCTAATCTCAGGCTGTTCTGTGCTTGCCCCAAATGAATATAAAAATCGCCACGATAGAGTTGGGCAATATTTACATTGGGCAATGTGCAAACATTATGGAAAAGCTGTAAACAAACACTGGTATGAACATCATCCAGCACCGGTTACAGAAATAGAAGATGTAACCATTCTATGGGATTACACCATCTACACAGACAGAAAAATTGAAGCAAACAGGCCAGACATTATTGTTAAAAACCAGAAGGAGAAAACTTGTCTATTAATTGATATGGCTTGTCCAGCGGATTGTAACATAGCAACCAAGGAATTTGAAAAACTGTCAAAATATAAAGACCTGGAAATTGAAATAGAAAAAATGTGGAAATTGAAAACAAGAGTTGTGCCAGTGATAGTAGGTGCACTTGGAATGATAAAAAATGGAACAAAACAACACATTGAAAGAATCCCTGGAAACCCCAGCTTAAGAGATATACAAAAAATTGTCTTATTAAGTACAGCCCACACACTAAGGAAAACGTTATCTATGTAATGCTGGGGATGATAGGGAAGATAGAAAAACATGAAATGGAGTCATAACAACACGCCACTACCTGCCTTAGGTCTCCCCGCAGACTTGGTTGGTAGTGAGACCAAAGCAGAAATCGAAATATGATGAAAAATGACATAATAATAAAAATAATAATAATAATAATAATGATGATGATAATAGTATAGCAAATAGAAAGTATATTGACGAAAATAAATTAGCCAATGTACGAAGGTACATTATTCGTAATTATTCGTAATAACCGATTGACAGAGGCTGAAATTAATAAAATTAAAAGAATTGTAACAAGAAGAGACGAATCAACAAATTATGAAAAGAAACCGGAATCAGAAATAAAAAGTAATAACATCAAACAAGCCACAGGTCATAATGTAGAAACCGTGAAACACGCAAATCACTGCGAAGATAATGATGTAAGTCTAAAAGTGCTGGAAAGGTGTGATCTGAGTCAGTTAAAAGACGAAAATAAAACGAGTTCAGAACACATCGAAGATAATTATTTGACGGAAAATAAGAACAATATACAGGAAGCCAAGGTAGAAATAAAGAACCATCTAAGTCAAATACAAAATATTACAATGGAGGAACGAGAACAGCTCCCAAAATTACAACCAACAAAACATAACCTCCGAACTATTAAACTCTACAATGCAGCACTGAAATTAATATTGGATGAAGACACTCATACAAATCTCAACGAAGCAATATATGCATCAGCAATAGCAGCAACAAAAAAAATTGAATATCAAAATAAAAACAAGGCAGTCTCGCAGACATGAAGATCCAACTTGGAAAAGAAAAATAGAAAAAGAAATCGAACAACTTAGAAGTGAACTATCAGTACTGGATGAACTGAGTAGAGGAATAAATGTAAGAACTAGGAAAAGTAGAAGAGCCAAAGAAAATATAACATTAGAAATGAAAAGGAAGTCTTATCAAATAAAGAAAAAATAAAGCAAAAAATCCAACTGAAGGCTCAAAGAATAAGACGCTATGAAAAAAGAGCAAGATTTTACAGACAAAACAAGATTTTTCAGACTGATACAAAGAGATTTTACAGGGAAATAGGTAAAAAAAGAATTGAAGTGACAGTACCCCCCAGAATGGAAGAAGTCACACAGTTCTGGGAAAAGATATGGGCTTGCCCTAAAGAACATAGCAAGGAAGTACATTGGATTGCGCAAGAGATAGAACGAATGAAAAATAAACCCGAACAGACATGGTCTGGAATTACAGAAGATGATGTTAAATTTGCACTAAAAAAAGCACACAATTGGAAATTCCCAGGTATAGATAAAATTCCTAACTTTTGGCTATATTATTTAAATACAGCACATAAAAAACTAGCCAAAGAACTTCAAGAAATGGTTGACGATTCCACTAAAATTCCTGCATGGATGACCAAAGGAATTACATTTCTTCTACCCAAGAATGGTGACACAAACAACCCGAAAAACTACAGACCAATTACATGTCTTCCGACAACATATAAACTATTAACATATATTTTAACAAAACAGACATATTTATTCTTAGAAAGAAATGACATGATACCGCTTGAACAAAAAGGGTGCAAACGTGGCTGTTATGGTTGTAAAGACCAATTGCTAATTAACAAAATGATCCTGGAAAACTGCTACAGTACAAAGAAAAATCTTAGTACTGCCTGGATAGATTATCGAAAGGCATTCGATAGTGTGCCACATTCCCGGATTTTAAAGTCTTTAAATATATACAAGATATCGCCCGTCATCATCAATTTCATCAACAGTGCATGTCTATATGGAAAACAACCCTTTACCTCAATCATATAAATGGAACCTATAAGTCTGATGAAATAAACAACAAAAGAGGTATATTTCAAGGTGATTCTTTATCTCCCTTACTATTCTGCATATCATTAACAGCACTAACCAGTCAACTTAATAAGACAGAATGTGGTTATAAAATAGGCCAAAAGAAAATAAGCCATCTATTTTACATGGATGACTTAAAGTTATATGCTAAGAATGATAATGAGCTGGAAGGTCTTCTGCAAACTGTAAAATACTTCAGCGAAGACATTGGAATGAAATTCAGTTTGAATAAATGTGCTAAAGCTACAGTTTTACGTGGATCAATACAAGAAACATCCTCAATTAGCTTAGACCCTGCTGTAACAATAAAAGAATTGAAACCAGAAGAAGCTTATAAATACCTAGGTGTAAATGAGAGTGAAAACATTCACCATAAAAAAGTGAAAGAAATAGTGCGTAAAGAGTACTATAGAAGGCTACGAATGATATTAAAAACTGAATTGAATTCTCAGAACAGAATTATGGCCATTAATAGCCTTGCAATCCCAGTTGTTCAATATAGCTTCAACATCTTAAACTGGACTCTAAACGACATCAGGCGAATGGATTCTAAAACAAGAACGCTTCTTTCTAAGCATAAGATGCATCATCCAAAGACTGATGTAGACCGTCTATACATACCCCGTAAAGAAGGTGGAAGAGGTCTTATTCAGCTGGAATTGTCATACAAGACAATAACTATTGGCTTACTAACATACATAGAAACAACAAAGGATTGGATGATACAATTAGTAAGGCAACATGAAGAAAGAAAGAAAAAATATTCAATAATAAAAGAAGGCAGTAAATACAAACAAGATTTACAGTTAGTAGATTCTGTAGAAAAGCAAAACAGAAGCCAAGAACCAACTATTGCGGCAAAAAATATGAAAATGAAAGCCAAAGATAAAGCCCTTGAACAGATGAAACAGCGCTGGCAAGACAAACCTCTGCATGGCCAATATCCAGAACGTGCCAATAAATCCAATGTTGAGAAAGTTAATACTCATCGATGGTTACGTGCATCTGGATTAAAGTCTGAAACTGAAGGCTTTATTCTTGCAGCACAAGACCAAAGTCTTTTCACTAGAAACTTCCAGGCAAATATTATGCATAATAATATGGATCCAAAATGCAGGTTTTGTGATAAACACCAAGAAACAATAGACCACCTAATCTCAGGCTTTCTGTGCTTGCCCCAAATGAATATAAAAATCGCCACGATAGAGTTGGGCAATATTTACATTGGGCAACGTGCAAACATTATGGAAAATCTGTAAACAAACACTGGTGTGAACATCACCCAGCACCGGTTACAGAAATAGAAGATGTAACCATTCTATGGGATTACACCATCTACACAGACAGAAAAATTGAAGCAAACAGGCCAGACATTATTGTTAAAAACCAGAAGGAGAAAACTTGTCTATTAATTGATATGGCTTGTCCAGCGGATTGTAACATAGCAATCAAGGAATTTGAAAAACTGTCAAAATATAAAGACCTGGAAATTGAAATAGAAAAAATGTGGAAATTGAAAACAAGAGTTGTGCCAGTGATAGTAGGTGCACTTGGAATGATAAAAAATGGAACAAAACAACACATTGAAAGAATCCCTGGAAACCCCAGCTTAAGAGATATACAAAAAATTGTCTTATTAAGCACAGCCCACACACTAAGGAAAACTTTTTCTATGTAATGCTGAGGATGATAGGGAAAATAGAAAAACATGAAATGGAGTCATAACAACACGCCACGACCTGCCTTAGGTCTCCCCGCAGACTTGGTTGGTAGTGAGACCAAAGCAGAAATCGAAATATGATGAAAAATGACATAATAATAATAATAACGATAATAATAATAATAACAATAATAATAATTATAATAATAATAATAATAATAATAATAATAAAAAAATGACGAAAAACACTAAAAAAATGTTCGATCTAGGATATTCTTTCTTAGAGAGAATATGTAATAATTTATTATATTTAATTTGTTCGTTCATTTTATATATTTATTTTTCGATAATTTTATTCTCGCTGGATTTAATGAAAGAATAACACAGAATACAGTGGGCGAACAAATTATTATTTTTAAATGTTACGGTAGTAAACTCAAACTCAAAGGTATGTCCACTTTTTTTTTTTTTTTTTTTTTTTTTTTCATATTAAATTAAATTTTGAATATTTTTTTTTTTTTTTTTTGCAAGGACAAAGGTTAATAGTAGCAATAAATGTTTTTTTTTTTTTTTTTTTTTTTAACAATACTCTCTAAGTGCAGTGATGTTTTTTTTTTTTTCTCCGATGAACGGCCGTTACATCCAAGTTTGTTTGTTTGTTTTTTCAACCAGCGTCTCTCTCTTTGAATTTTTCTTTTTCTCAATATGAAATTCTGTTTTAATATAAACAGGATTTTTTCTTTAGATATTAGGGAATATTTTTTTTTTTTTTTTTAACGAAATTCTGCTTTATTTTAATTTATCTGTTTGTTCTTTAAATTAACCTAAATAAAATCATCCGTATTATATTTCCTTTAGCTGTCGATATTTCGTGTAAATTATTATTTTTTTTTTTTTTTTTTTTTTTTTTTTTTTTTAACTATTATAATTTTCTTAAAAACAAAACAAAACAAGAAAATAAATTAAATCCGATGAAAAACAATTTATATGGTATTATTTTATAGAAAGTCTACGTATTTTTTTGATAAATTTATTTTTATTTATTTATTGTTTTAATTTACTTATTTAATTTATCTTATTATGATAATCCAATATTGACCAACGACTTTGTTGAAAAAATGAAAGATAAAGTGGACGAACAAATTATTACATTTTTTTTTTTTTTTCAACAAACGTCTCTCTATTTGAATTTTTTCTTTTCTCAATATGAAATTTTGTTTTAATATAAACAGGATTTTTTTTTTCTTAAGATATTATAATTTTTTTTTTTTTTTTTTAAACAAACTACTCTAGTAATATTGATGTTTTGTTTCGTTGAGCCGTCTTTCTCCTTGAATTCCAATCGCGTCTATGTCAGATGTTGCTTGGCAGCCCATTTAGGAGAAGGAAAACTCCGAACAAATACCCGCAACTCAAGGTGTTAATCGTGCCGAGGAGTGAATGGCTACTGCGTTATGAGGTCACAAACGATTCCCTACAGGCTTCGGGACCCTGTTTGTAAAAGACCGTTACCCAACGTGCCGGGCAACTTTGGGTGGACTTTTGGACCCGTGCGTCACTCGTGGGAAAAACATGAAAAACACAAATAGAAATAAAAAGTCCAGTATGGCTCTTCCAGTGGATAAACAGGGAGCCCGTCCTTCAGGAGGGAACCTACCTGAGGTCGAAAAATCTGCCATAGGAACAAACTCCTACACAAAGAATGTATCTTCAGGTCCCCACAACCAGGATAATCCTAATGATGGTCCTGAAAATTCACCAGCTAGATCTACAACCGTATATTTAAAGAAAGAAAAAATAAAATGGTCTCGTGAGGAGTACAAAGTCGTTATGACTGCATTTCATGAAGCGTTACTCAAACCTCAAAAAAACATGACTCGCCAAACATATGACATTTGGCGTGAAAAAGTTGGTCAAACAAATAGAAAGTATATTGACGAAAATAAATTGGCCAATGTACGTAGGTACATTATTCGTAATAACCGACTGTCAGAGGCTGAGATTCACGAAATTAAAAGAATTGTAACAAGAAGAGTCGAATCAACAAAATATGAAAAGGAACCGGAACCAGAAATAAAAAGTAATAACATCAAACAAATCACAGGTCATAATGTAGAAACCGTGAAACACGCAAATCACTGCGAAGATAATGATGTAAGTCTAAAAGTGCTGGAAAGGTGCGATCTGAGTCTGAGTCAGTTAAAAGACAAAAATAAAATTAGTTCAGAACACATCGAAGATAATTATTTGACGGAAAATAACAATATACAGGAAGCCAAGATAGAAATAAAAAACCAGCTAAGTCAAATACAAAATATTACAATGGAGGAACGTGAACAGCTCCCAAAATTCCAACCAACAAAACAAAACCTCCGAACTATTAAATTGTACAATGCAGCACTGAAATCAATACTGGATGAAGACCCGAATACAAATCTTAACGAAGTAATATATGCATCAGCAACAGCAGCAACAAAAAAAATTAAACATCAAAATAAAAACAAGGCAGTCACGCAGACGTGAAGATCCACCTTGGAAAAGAAAAATCGAAAAAGAAATCGAACAACTAAGAAGTGAACTGTCAGTACTGGATGAACTGAGTAGAGGAATAAATGTAAGAACTAGGAAAAGAAGAAGAGCCGAAAAAAAATATAACATCAGGAATGAAAATGACGTCTTATCAAATAAAGAAAAAATAAAGCAAAAAATCCAACTGAAGGCTCAAAGAATAAGACGCTATGAAAAAAGAGCAAGATTTTACAGACAAAACAAGATTTTTCAGACTGATACAAAGAGATTTTACAGGGAAATAGGTAAAAAAAGAATTGAAGTGACAGTACCCCCCAGAATGGAAGAAGTCACACAGTTCTGGGAAAAGATATGGGCTTGCCCTAAAGAACCTAGCAAGGAAGTACATTGGATTACGCAGGAGATAGAACGAATGAAGAATAAACCCGAACAGACATGGTCTGGAATTACAGAAGATGATATTAAATTTGCACTAAAAAAAGCACACAATTGGAAAACTCCAGGTATAGATAAAATTCCTAACTTTTGGCTATATTATTTAAATGCAGCACATAAAAAAATAGCCAAAGAACTCCAAGAAATGGTTGACGATCCCACTAAAATTCCTGCATGGATGACAAAAGGAATTACATTTCTTCTACCCAAGAATGGTGACACAAACAACCCGAAAAACTACAGACCAATTACATGTCTTCCGACAACATATAAACTACTAACATCTATTTTAACAAAACAAACATATTTATTCTTAGAAAGAAATGACATGATACCGCTTGAACAAAAAGGGTGCAAACGTGGCTGTTATGGCTGTAAAGACCAATTGCTAATTAACAAAATGATCCTGGAAAACTGCTACAGTACAAAGAAAAATCTTAGTACTGCCTGGATAGATTATCGAAAGGCATTCGATAGTGTGCCACATTCCCGGATTTTAAAGTCTTTAAATATATACAAGATATCGCCCGTCATCATCAATTTCATCAACAGTGCATGTCTATATGGAAAACAACCCTTTACCTCAATCATATAAATGGAACCTATAAGTCTGATGAAATAAACAACAAAAGAGGTATATTTCAAGGTGATTCTTTATCTCCCTTACTATTCTGCATATCATTAACAGCACTAACCAGTCAACTTAATAAGACAGAATGTGGTTATAAAATAGGCCAAAAGAAAATAAGCCATCTATTTTACATGGATGACTTAAAGTTATATGCTAAGAATGATAATGAGCTGGAAGGTCTTCTGCAAACTGTAAAATGCTTCAGCGAAGACATTGGAATGAAATTTAATTTGAATAAATGTGCTAAAGCTACAGTTTTACGTGGATCAATACAAGAAACATCCTCAATTAGCCTAGACCCTGCTGTAACAATAAAAGAATTGAAACCAGAAGAAGCTTATAAATACCTAGGTGTAAATGAGAGCGAAAACATTCACCATAAAAAAATGAAAGAAATAGTGCGTAAAGAGTACTATAGAAGGCTGCGAATGATATTAAAAACTGAATTAAATTCACAGAATAGAGTTATGGCCATTAATAGCCTTGCAATCCCAGTTGTCCAATATAGCTTCAACATCTTAAACTGGACTCTAAACGACATCAGGCGAATGGATGCTAAAACAAGAAAGCTTCTTTCTAAGCATAGGATGCATCACCCAAAGGCTGATGTAGACCGTCTATACATACCCCGTAAAGAAGGTGGAAGGGGTCTTATTCAGCTGGAATTGTCATACAAGACAACAACTATTGGCTTACTAACATACATAGAAACAACAAAGGATTGGATGATACAATTAGTAAGGCAACATGAAGAAAGAAAGAAAAAATATTCAATAATAAAAGAAGGCAGTAAATACAAACAAGAATTACAGTTAGTAGATTCTGTAGAAAAGCAAAACAGAAGCCAAGAACCAACTATTGCGGCAAAAAATATGAAAATGAAAGCCAAAGATAAAGCTCTTGAAAAGATGAAACAGCGCTGGCAAGACAAACCTCTGCATGGCCAATATCCAGTACGTGCCAATAAATCCAATGTTGACAAAGTTAATACTCATCGATGGTTACGTGCATCTGGATTAAAGTCTGAAACTGAAGGATTTATACTTGCAGCACAAGACCAAAGTCTTTTCACGAGAAACTTTCAGGCAAATATTATGCATAATAATATGGATCCAAAATGTAGGTTTTGTGATAAACACCAAGAAACAATAGACCACCTAATCTCAGGCTGTTCTGTGCTTGCCCCAAACGAATATAAAAATCGCCACGATAGAGTTGGGCAATATTTACATTGGGCAATGTGCAAACATTATGGAAAAGCTGTAAACAAACACTGGTATGAACATCATCCAGCACCGGTTACAGAAATAGAAGATGTAACCATTCTATGGGATTACACCATCTACACAGACAGAAAAATTGAAGCAAACAGGCCAGACATTATTGTTAAAAACCAGAAGGAGAAAACTTGTCTATTAATTGATATGGCTTGTCCAGCGGATTGTAACATAGCAATCAAGGAATTTGAAAAACTGTCAAAATATAAAGACCTGGAAATTGAAATAGAAAAAATGTGGAAATTGAAAACAAGAGTTGTGCCAGTGATAGTAGGTGCACTTGGAATGATAAAAAATGGAACAAAACAACACATTGAAAGAATCCCTGGAAACCCCAGCTTAAGAGATATACAAAAAATTGTATTATTAAGTACAGCCCACACACTAAGGAAAACGTTATCTATGTAATGCTGGGGATGATAGGGAGGATAGAAAAACATGAAATGGAGTCATAACAACACGCCACTACCTGCCTTAGGTCTCCCCGCAGACTTGGTTGGTAGTGAGACCAATGCAGAAATCTAAATATGATGAAAAATGACATAATAATAATAACGATAATAATAATAATAATAATAATAATAATAATAATAATAATACGTACCCATGATATAAGGATAAGTAATAAACGCGGGTAAAATTGCTGGTTCGTTTTACCGCTGGTTCGTTTTACCGCTGGTTCGTTTTACCGCTGGTTCGTTTTACCGCTGAAGAAAGTACCTGGTTCCACCTGAAATGCTCTATCTTTATCAGAGCGAGACCAGACATTAAAAATGGAATATTAGTTATTATTTATCTTTAGCAAATTTTTAAGTATATATTATTTCTCTTAGTTTTTAAACGAATTTATTCTGTTAAGGAATTTTTTATTTAATGATAATTTTAACTAAATTTACACGTTAGGTATTTTTTTTTTAACTAGTATTTAACATGTAAATATTTTTCTATTAACTTATTTTTAAGCATTTTTGTAAATTGTTTTGTCTTTTATTTGTTAAACAGAATTTTTATTAAAGTATTGGTCGGTATCTCGAATTATTTATGACGTATCTAAAATGCGTTATAAATGATTCTTTGGTGATGGTGATTCTTTTTGTAAATAGTCTGTCATGATAATCACGTTATTGTAAATATTTTTTTTTTAAATCATTTCACCCCGAGCAAGGCAGAAACGCCACTGATGTGCAGGGGGCTACATAAATGTAAAAAGATTAATTAGAAAAGAGTGAGGAGTACAAACTAATTAGAAAGGAACAATAGGAAGCTGAGAAAGCAGGTGCGATGACAGATACATAGGTGGAGAGAAAGGGAACGTTATACGGGGGTGGGGAGAGAGCTAGAGTCCAGTGGTTAGTAGATGAGTATTAACTTTGCATTTAAATTTCTGGAGATTGTAGCCGCCAGGAAAGCAAGAATATGGGAGCGAGTTCCACAGGCGGGAAGTGCGAGAGAGGAAGCTGCAGGAGTAGAATTGTCGTCTGCATTTGGCTAACCTGACTGTGAATGGGTGGGACCCAGTTGCCAGTCTGGTTGCACGAGTAAACACCTGTTGAGGAGGCATCAGTGACTTAAGCTCATCCGAGCAGAAGCCATGAAAGTATTTATAGAAGAGACAGAGGGAGGCCACATTTCGACGATGGGAAAGTGGCTGCAGTCGAGTCGCCAGATCACTACCTATCACATTACAGACTCTCCTTTGGAGTTTGTCAAGAACACTGAGGAGAACGGCAGGGGCACCTGACCATAAATGGCAGCAGTACTCCATGCACGGACGGATGGTGGACTTGTATATATGCAGGATGGATTCAGGTGGAAAAAAACATCCTGGAACGACATAGTGATCCAATCTTCTTAGCAGTAGATTTCGCTATGGATTCAATATAGTGGTTCCATTTGAGGTCTGTGGACAGGGTAAGTCCGAGGAGGCGTAGTGTATTACTATCCGGGAGAATCATCTGGTCCATGCTTATGGGAGGCAGAAGAGGTTGCCTGTAATGGTTGACAGACAAGAGCTTGGTCTTAGAGGAATTGAAGTTGACAAGCCACTTCTTGCCCCAGTTCACCACAGCGTGCAGATCCCGCTCTCGGAAGATATAGTTAGAAAATAAGAATAAAAAAGAAAGTTATAACTGAGAAAGACCGAACAAATAAGATATTATAATAAGTTAAAAATCGAAGGAAGAGAAAGGAAAGTCGTAAGACGAGCCAATATGATAAAGCGGTTTATTTTATTTTATTTTATTTTATTACTTATGTATCTTAATCTAATATAAACTTATTTATAAATGGAACTTTGTGTGTGTGTGTGTGTCTGTTATCTATAGACTCCGAAACGGCTGAACCGATTTTCTTGAAATTTACACAATTGTACTATAAGCGTCTGCGAGTGTTCTTATCTAGATTTTGTGCCGAGGTACCCAGATAAATATCGAAAATCGATAATCGAAAAAATCGGGTTATAGAAGGAGTGGTCCGATTTTAATCAAATTTGATACACTCATAGACAAAGACATCAGAAACGATATTCAGATTGTTTCAAGGTTGCAGTTCTATCCTTGGATGACTTATTTGACTCCGATACTGGAAATCGATACCACGATATCCTACCGAGCCTGATCAAAATCAGTTTTTCAGCACTTTTATTTTAGTTTTTACTTCGGGTTTGGCTCTAAGTAGGTATAATTGTAGTTCTTAGTCTCAGCCATGATACCATTTACTCAAAGGACTTATTTAGCCTTTAAAATTCAGTTTACAACGAAAAAACTTATTTGATATCGATAGCAGGAAATCAAAATTTGACTTACATCCATTCATTTTTCTTTCAGTCTATGGTTTCGCTTTAACTGGAAACAACTATTGCTTTTTAGTCTTTCGTGCCAACGTCCAAAGAGTCTGAGCTCCAGGACCATAGATTAGTTTTAAAGCTTTCATTACACACGAGCAACGCCGGGCTATACTGCTAATTTTTCTATAAAAGTCTATTTTTATACTTTCATAGTGTTTTGCCCCCAGTTTGGAGGATAACCATTTTCCCGGAGTTGGGACCCCAACAGATTCTACTATTCCGGGTCAGGGTGGACCTAGAAACAACAGCAATTAAGAGGTGGTTCCATGCTCCTCACAACCTCCCAATCAGAGGCCTTGCTACCACTCTGTGTCAGGGTGGACCTAGAAACAACAGCAATTAAGAGGTGGTTCCATGCTCCTCACAACCTCCCAATCAGAGGCCTTGCTACCACTCTGTGTCAGGGTGGACCTAGAAACAACAGCAATTAAGAGGTGGTTCCATGCTCCTCACAACCTCCCAATCAGAGGCCTTGCTACCACTCTGGGTTAGGGTGGACCTAGAAACAACAGCAATTAAGAGGTGGTTCCATGCTCCTCACAACCTCCCAATCAGAGGCCTTGCTACCACTCTGGGTTAGGGTGGACCTAGAAACAACAGCAATTAAGAGGTGGTTCCATGCTCCTCACAACCTCCCAATCAGAGGCCTTGCTGCTGTATGCCGTTTATTGTTATGCTCAAGACCGATTTCCTCAGTAATTAAATTTCATTAGTTGTTTTATCTTAGTTTTCTCCAACCTGTAATTAGGATTTCAGGGTCTTATTTTTGCAGATGAACATATATTTAGTTTTCTTGAAGTTTATATTCAGTCCTTTCTCTGGCCACCTTCAGTACTCTGGTTAACTTTTGAAATACGTCCTCTTTCTTTTTCTTTTTTGAAATACGTCCTCTTTTCTCTGGTTAGCTTTTGAAATACATCCTCTTTCTTTTTCTCATTTGAAATACGTCCTCTTTTCTCTTTCTCTTTTGAAATACGTCCTCATTTCTCTGGTTAACTTTTGAAATACGTCCTCTTTCTCTTTCTACCTTCAGTAATGTGGTTAGCTTTTAAAATACGCCCCCTATTCTCTTGCTACCGTCAGTACTCTGGTTAGCTTTTCAAATAGGCCCCCTATTCTCTTGCTAACTTCAATACTCTGGTTAGCTTTTGAAATACGTCCTCTTTTTCTTTCTCTTTCTCTTTTGAAATAAGTCCTCTTTCTTTTTCTTTTTTGAAATACGTCCTCTTTTTTCCTGTTACCTTTTGAAATACGTCCTTTTTCTTTTTTTTCTTTTCAAATACGTCCCCTTTTCTCTGGTTAGCTTTTGAAATATGTCCTCTTTCTCTTGCTACCTTCAGTTCTCTGGTTAGCTTTTGAAATACGTCCTCTTTCTCTTGCTGCCTTCAGTTCTCTGGGTTAGCTTTTGAAATACGTCCTTAACCATACCCTGACTAAAAATCTTCTCGTTCGAGACGTTCTGAAGAATGTTCCGAAACTACCCGCCCGCTGGCCAAGCGATCAATGTTAAAATTGACAACAAGGGAGATGCAGCGTGTAACTTACGCTGGCTAACAAGCCGATCAAGATGCCATCCACTGGAAGCGTACGACCAATAAGCACCTGATCGATACCAGATGGTGATGTTGGCACGTGCAGCAGGTGAGTGTGCGGTGAAAGAGTGCTCATAAAATTGGCGCCATCCCCAGATGCGGCATGGGACACGCCTGGATGCACACTCCGAGGAATCGGAAACTCCGGAATTGTCACCCCACTGTCAATCAGCACTGACACCACTACCCTAGAAGACTTCACACCAATATGTCTTCTGCTAATGGAGAATGTAATTGCAAACTTTCGAGGAAAACTGAGTAACGGCCACAAATCCTGAAATGATACTAGGATTCGGAGAGAACGAAGGTAAACACTGGATCTCTCCTGGCAAACAGAGTTTCACAGCTAGCGGCTAGCATATCACCTAATTGGACCTACTTGTAAGGAAAACGCAATTTCTTCATTGACTATTGCACAACAATGTGCACTACGCACTCCTATATATATTAATGCAGGTTTCATATATAAACATGAATATATATAGCTTAAATGTTCTATGTTTACTGTGTGTTAATATTTACTCTTTGATAATGGCTTATGTGAGCCGAAAGCTTAGACCCGATAAAAAAATCAACAATTACTGTGATTTTTTGTTGTCTTTCAACGATATCACCATCAAATATATCAGACGGTATGAACGGATCCTACACAAAATTAATAGACAGAACTTGTCTATATTATTCAATGAAACCTGTATTAATGAAAAAATGCTGCAACATACACACAATATATATTTATATATATATATATATATATATATATATATATATATATATTGATTGTTTAATACTTAGTTTTTGGTCCTAATAGGGTTATACCAGTATACATTTGTATTAAAAAGTGTTCTATACAAATATAGTGTAGAACTTTTGAATATTTTTCATTTTTAAAGGAGTTATTTCGCTACCCAGGTTTCTACCATGAGTGGTGTCTTCAGGCGATCTCTAATAAGTTATTAAAAATCGCCTGAAGAAACCAAGGTAGCGAAATAACTCGTTTAAAAATGAATATATATATATATATATATATATATATATATATATATATATATAGTGTGTCGAGGCAGCAGATAATTTTCTAAACATATACTGTCAAATATAAGAGACAATGAATGTCTATTTTGTTTAATCATGAGCCGTTCTAAACGTCGTATTTTGGCTTTAATTTCAGATGAAAATAAAGACATAAATTCTCCAAGATTTGGATAATTTTTTATTAAGTTGGTTCTAAGCTTTCGGCTCACATGAGTCATCTTCAGAGAGGTTACAGGGACGTTGACATAAAAACGTCCACCATCAAAGACAATTTTATCTTGTGACGTCATAGAACCGCATTACAAATTTACGAGCTGCGTTTGCTATTTGGTGACTGTTATCGTTGCTTAGCAAAGTTTTATGTTAACAGAAGATAAAATCGTCTTTGATGGTGGATGACGAAGAAGTAACGAATTAAACTCGATATAGCGCCTCTCATTCACATATTCCGCGGTGGAACTCTGCTGAACTCCTTTTACCTATACGACTGTGCCTCCCAGAGCCACGACTACAATCACCAAGCCGCTCACACTGGAGCATTAGACGCTGGTTCAAGCAACTATATACAGACAAGAAATTGTCGGAGGATTTAAAATAATTAAGTAAGTAATTCATCGAGGTTTTATTAGACCTCAACAGAATGCAGAATATATATATATATATATACGAGAAATTATATATATATATATATATATATATATATATATATATATATATATGCCATGATTGAGCACTCTGGAGGAATAGTAGACTTTGAAAAACAGTAGCTACTCTCACCTGTACGCCCTTATAACCTCTCTGAAGATGGCTCCTGTGAGCCGAAAGCTTTGAACCAAATTATGCTGATTGAGACTGACCGGGATTGAACCTGAGACAAAATTATTGGTTTTGATGGACTCTCAGGTGCAGCTGAAATGTAAGAGCCATTCCTGAAACTTTGACGTGTGTTCAGATTAAATGCACACATATATAAGCGTGGGGATAGAAGCGTTACGAAGAAGTAACGAATTAAACTCAATAAAGCGCCGGTCATTCACATATTCCGTCATGGAACTCTGCTGATCTCCTTTTACCCATAGGACTGTGCCTCCCAGGGCCACGACTACTATCACCAAGCCGCTCACACTGGAGCATTATATAAGCTGGTTCAAGCAACGATATACAGACAAGAAATTGTAGGAGGATTTGAAATAATTAATTAAATAATTAATCGACTTTTATTAAACCACAACAGAATCCAGAAAGCACTGGACGGCCGTTTCGTCCTCTGTTTGGGACTCATCAGCAGTGCGCATCCACTACCAGGAATTGAAACCCAGACAGTTGCATATTCACCAATATATATATATATATATATATATATATATATATATATAAAGAGAGAGAGAGAGAGAGAGAGAGAGAGGGAGAGAGAGAGTATTGCGCAAAAGTATTAGGACAAGAAATTTTTATCATTTATGAGGGATATTGACAGAAAAAAATATTTTTTTAGGAAAATCCCCCCTGTCCTAATACTTTTGCACACTACCGGTAGTGTGCAAAAGTGTTAGGACAGGGGGGATTTTAAACTTTATTTTGATGCCTCATAAAAGATAAAATATTTCTTGTCCTAGTACTTTTGCACAGTACTGTGTCTATATATATATATATATATATTAAATAATTAATCGACTTTTATTAAACCACAACAGAATGCAGAAAGCCCTAGACGGCAGTTTTGTCCTATATTTGGGACTCATCAGCATTGCGCAACCACTACCAGGAATTGAAACCCAGACAGTTACGTTATCAAGAAAACGTCTTAGCAAATGTATCACGGGGCCTGGTGACGGAGAGGTAACGAATTAAACTCGATGACGCGCCGCTCATTCACATATTCCGTGGTAGAACTCATCCAAGTCCCGTGGTAGAACTCATCCAAGTCCCGTGGTAGAACTCATCCAAGTCCCGTGGTAGAACTCATCCAAGTCCCGTGGTAGAACTCATCCAAGTTCCGTGGTAGAACTCATCCAAGTTCCGTGGTAGAACTCATCCAAGTTCCGTGGTAGAACTCATCCAAGTTCCGTGGTAGAACTCATCCAAGTTCCGTGGTAGAACTCATCCAAGTTCCGTGGTAGAACTCATCCAAGTTCTTTTACCCATAAGACTGTGCCTCCCAGAGCCACCATTAAACTCTCCAAGCCTCTCACTCCACTGTACTGGTACAGTTGGTACGACGTTTGTTTAATAACGAAACTGTCTGGGTTTTGATTCCTGGGAGTGGATGCGCAATGCTGATGACTCCCAAATATAGAACGAAACTGCCGTCCAAGTGCTTTCTGCATTATGTTGAGGTCTAATAATAAAAACTTGATGAATTACTTAATTATTTCAAATCCTTCTACTATTTCTATATATGTATATATATATGTACGCATCGCTCAATCTGTGAAATGTATTAGAGCGCTCTAGCTATTGGGCGCGTATAATGATATGCGCTAAAAAGTCTGCCTACTTCCACCGAACGCCCATAGCCCAGGGGTAGAGTTGCCGACTGACGCCATTTCGGTCGGTTTTCAATCCTGGGTAAAAAAGCAATCGGAGTCTAACCGTACTGATGAGCTGTGGTACAGCGAAACAGATCGTCTGCGGATGACAATATATATATATATATATATATATATATATATATACACTAACGACCATAAGTTTGGGACCACGTAGATTTATTCTCTAAGAGAAAGAAATAACAAATTTGATGTCTTAGAAGAATAAATATAGATATATTTCATTGTTGCTCATAATTGTACAATAATTAAAACCAAAATTAACATAGAGTAATTTCAAATTTAATTAAAGTTAATTCATATTTTCTTTTCATCAAAGAAACCACCACGAGCCTTTATTGCTGCAGAGCAAATCCTTGGCATTCTTTCTAATAACTTATAATAATAAGTTGGTGAAAGTGATTTCCAAGCATCCTGCAAGCATTTAAACAACATTTGTTCATTTTTAAGAAGTTCATTTCGAACTGTACGATCAATTTCATACTTTATTCTCCTTCTTTAATAGTGGTTTCTTAACTGCTACACAGCCTTTAAGCCCAGCAGAATGAAGTCGTCTCTTAACAGTAGTAACAGATACTGGATCTTGCCGAGTAGAATTCATTTCAGTTGTTAATTCCGGAGCGGTTTTTCTTCTATTCCTCTTGCTAGATATGATCAAGTGCCTATCCTCTACAATAGATGTTACTCTGGGCCTACCAGATCTTTTTCTGTCAATATTTAACTCAGTTTTACGAAGTCGTTGAAGACAATAATGCACGCCATTTTTTTTGAAAGGCTTAATTTTTTAGCGATAACACGTTCAGAATATCCTTCTTTCGAAAGAATTTCAACCTGAGCTCTTTTTTCAATGCTAATCTGTTTCTTCCTTACCATTTATACCGTAGTAATATGGTTTACAAAATAAATTATTCCGTAATTATAATATCTGAATAAATCTGAATTTTCGGCAAAAACTTGATCACAATAAGAAGAGTCAAGTAGCAAACTGGGTAAATGTTTACTTTAAAGTTGAAAAGAATACCTTTTTTTTTACTTGACATCTGCATAAGAATAACAAAAATACAAACTCGGAAAATTTCAGTGGATGCGCAGTGCTGATGACTCCTATATAAAGGACGAAACGGCGTTCTTCATTCTGTTGAGGTCTAATAAATCTCGATGAATTACTTAAATATTCAAAATCCGTTTATAATTTCGGCTATATCGTTGCTTGAGCTAGCTTATAACGCTCTGGAGTGAGCGGCTTTGTGAGAGTAGTCGTGGCTCTGGGAGGCACCATCCTATGGGTAAAGGAACTTGGATGAGTTCCACCACGGATAATGTGAACGAGCGGGGCGTCATTGAGTTTAATTCGTTGCTTCTTTGTCACCGGTAACCGTGGTACAGTTGGTACGACGTTTGCTTAATAAAGTAGCTGTCTGGGTTTCAATTCCTAGTTGGGGATGCGCACTACTGATGTAGTCCCAAATATGGGACGAAACGGCCTTCCATTGTATTCTGTTGAGGTCTAATAATAAAAAAACTCGATAAATTATATCAAATCCTTCTACTCTTTCTCTGTGTCTGTGTGTGTGTGTGTATATATATATATATATATATATATATATATATTGATAAGTTCCATGTAGAATAATCCTAAGAAATGAATACTTTGGTTCGGTAAATCATATTTGTTTTGTTTGTATAAAAAACTAATTTGTATTTGCAAGGACATTCACTTTTGAAGTTAAGTAATATATTTCAAAATATAGCACTTCGAGAGACCACTATTTTTGTAACAACCTGCTATTTGCTCATCGATGACGATTATATATATATATATATATATATATATATATATATCTTACACTTTCGGCCGACCTCAAATGGAATGACTATATCGAATCCATTGCCAAATCTGCTGCTATGAAAGTTTTTCCCACCTGAATTTATTCTTCACATATACAAATCTACCATCCGCCCGTGTATTGAATACTGTTGCCATATCTGGTCGGGTGCCCCTGCTGCTCTCCTTGGGCTTCTTGACAAAATACAAAGGAGGATCTGTAACGTTGTTGATACTGACTTGGCAGACCGGCTGCAACCACTCTCTCACCGGCGTGATGTGGCTTCCCACTGCCTCTTCTACAAGTATTTTCATCACTTCTGCTCCGATGAACTTAGATCACTGGTGCCGCCTAAGCACGAATTTACACGAGATACTAGATTGGCAACTAGGTCCCACCCTTTTACAGTTAAACAGATAAGATGTAACCGTAAATTCTACTCCAACAGCTTCTTTTCTCGCGCTTCCCGCCTGTGGAACTCCCTTCCACAAGTCTGCTTTCCCGACAGCTACAATCTCCAGGTGTTTAAATGTAGGGTCAATAGACACCTCCTATCACACTAACTCCCAATTATTCTCAGAACACTCTCATCTACCCAACCCTCATTCTCGGTATCCTTACCCGCCTATCACCCACCCTCTGACATTTCCTATATTTAACCATCCTTTCTCCACTCTATGTAGCCCCCTGCGCAGTAGTGACAGTGACATGCCTTGCTCGGGGTGAAACGCTTATAATATATATATATATATATATATATATATATATATATACCAACAACAATTTTTATTATAGTAGAGAGGATTTTATACTATTTTATTTATTAATTAATTAATAATTTAAATAATATAACATAAGCGTACATTAATTATATCATATAGACTTGAAGATATCATTTGTAATGAGAAACTATTGTGGGAAAATCCTCGCCCAGTCAGTCATGTCTTTTTCAAGACATGATCGCCCAAGTGTTTATCACGTATAGCGCTTAACTGGGTGATAGTAGATGAAATATTGTAGGTGTTAGGGATCACTGTTGAGGATTTCTTTTTCATCATGTTTAGGATGCATTTGCGTACAATAGGATAGACTAATGGCGTTTTTATTTTTGGTTGCGTCAAGGATGGGTGTCTGGTGTCATTTTTTTAGAAATTTCCATGAAGAAATGATTACTTTGGTTCGGTAAATCATATTTGTTTTGTTTATATAAAAACTAATTTGTATTTGCAAGGGCGTTCACTTTTGAAGTTAAGTTGTGATGATACCGAGCAAAAGCGATGGACCTGATGTTTGCGCTTTCACGACCAAAAGGAAAATGACCAAAAGTCGTCGCTCCGCGAAGATGTTCCGGTTGAAAACTAAAAATTAATTAAATACTAAATGTCCAGTTTGAGAGCCTACTCGAATTTTATTTATCGGCCAATGGGAAGCCCAGAACCAAATACAAGTGTGAAATCCCAAATGAGCTGCTGTGATCCAAAAAGAAGATATAAAGAGCAGATACAGAAATCTTCGACAGGCAGACCGACTCGAGGAGAAGAGAGTATTTAGTATCTCCCTTGACCGAAGTCAAGCGGCTTACTACGCTCGTCTCCCTTACCTCTTTCCTTCTTCCCTGCCTCAAAAACTACTTACTGACCTAAGGAGCAAATACATCAAAGACATTCCTTACTTACAACGCTCCCAAATTCCAAAGCATTAATTAGCTTTCAGCATTTTATTGTCATGAACATTTTAACCTCCGTCGGACCTGTACTTCATGTATAACTTCAATTGTAAAAACATTAATTGATATGTTTATATATACAATGTTATTTTTCTACTCAAATTGCCTTTCTTGATTTGTAATCATTTTATGACTAATAGTGGGCTATCTACAAGAAGGCCAAATTCCGTTAACCTGCAATAGTATACAACTACCCTTCACTAGAACGGACTCTCAAGTACTAACAGAAAAGAATAGATAAGCAACTCGCTATAAAGTAATATATCTCCAAATATAACACTTCGAGAGACAATTATTTTTGTAACAAACTGATATTTGCTCATCGAGGACGAATTTGGGGAAATTATTGTTAATTTGGGTTTGTTTGATGTTGATAAGAAATGATTACTTTAGTTCAGTAAATGATTTATTTTTATAAAAGACTAGCAGTATATCCCGGCGTTACTCAGGTGTAATGAAAGCTTTTATATATATATTATCAACTTTCTGCACTATTGTAAGTACTGCAACCTTGAAACTTCTGAATATCGTTTCTTATGTCTTTGTCTTTGGGTGTATGAAATTTGTTTAAAATCGGACCACTCCTTCTATAACCCGATTTTTTCGATTATCGATTTTCAATATTTATCGGGGGTACCTCGACACAAAACCTAGCTAAGAACACTCGCAGACGCTTATAGCACAACTGTAAATTTTCAAGAAAATCGGTTCAGTCGTTTCGGAGTTCATTGGTAACGGACACACACACAAAGTTCCATTTATAAATAAGTTTAGATTACTCATTCACCCAATACTAATTGACTCAGCAACAGAAAGAATCTCAATGACTCAATAAGAACGATGCATTCGACTGAAGTTATTGACCAATTTTTTTTTAAATTAAGTATCAAGTTGCTTGCGCTGATCCTCAACACTGTCAGAAGCGATCTATTTTTAGACTTGGTAACTTTTCACGGGATCTGTTCAACTTGTACAGCGAGAATATTTTAAGGACCCTAGATGACACGCCAGGATTTGTTATTGGAGGCCACAACATGAACAACATAAGGTATGCAGATAATACAGTGCTGATTGCAGATATGGAAAGGAAACTAAAAGACCTCCTACAGAAGGTATCGGTGGAGAGTGACTACAAATAAACTTTAAGAAAACTGAATGCATGCTCATCAGCAAAAGGTGCAGCCCAAAATGCCAAATACAGGTGGGCTATACCAGAATCAAGCAAGTACAAAAATTTAAATACCTAGGAAGTGTTCTAACAGGAGATGGAAAGTGCGACACAGAGATCCGAAGGCGAATTGGCTTGGCGAAGGAAGCATTTCAGAAGCTGAGTAAAGTACTAACACACAGGAAAATTTCACTAGAAACAAAGAAAAGAGTGCTGGATTGATATGAAATGTCAGTTCTTCAATACGGCAGTGAATGCTGGACAATATCACCGAAGATTAGGAAAAAAACTGGACCGAGCATGCGATCAATGATGAGGTGTTGGAAAGAATGGCAACAAAAAGAAAATTCATACTGAGCATCAGGAAGAGACAACTGAAGTTCCTGGGACATGCAATAAGGAAGGAGAGCTTGGAGAATCTGATACTGACTGGCCAGATAGAAGGAAAAAGAGACAGAGAAAGGCAGCAGATAACATATTTACAGGGCCTGATCTGGTGGATGACGGAATGGGGGTTGCGAAATGTGACAGGAGAAAACATACTAAAAGCCACAAGAGATAGGAAGACGTGGAGAACCATGATCGCCTACGTCCTGAAGGGACAGAGTTCATAGAAGAAGAAGAAGAAGAAGAAGAACTTCCAATATTTTTTTTTATAATCGTGTCGCCCCAAGCAAGGCCATTGTTGAACAGGGAGGTAAGTTATGAGAAAGAGTGACAGGTTACAGGGGGTGTCACGGAGAGGGTAGGCAAAGAATGACTGTGACCATAAAGTGAGGGATCACTTTATATATTGATTGTAATGTAGAAATGATCCCCCTCATTATATCCAGATTATAATAGTATAGAATTTTTTAAAAATCATACCGCCCCAAGCACGGCATTTTACTGCCACTGTTGAGCAGGGGGTTACATAGAAGGTAAGTTATGAGAAAGAGTGACAGGTTACAGGGGGTGTCACGAAGAGGGTAGGAGAAGAATGACTGCGACCATAAAGTGAGGGATCTCTTTATATAGTGACTGTAATATGGAAATGATCCCCCTCTTTATATCCAGATTATAATAGTAGAGATTTTTTTAAAAATCATACCGCTCCAAGCACGTCATTTTACTGCCACTGTTGAGCAGAGGGTTACATAGGAGGTAAGTTATGAGAAAGAGTGACAGGTTACAGGGAGTGTCAGGAAGAGGGTAGGAGAAGGATGAGAATCCTCATGAGAGACAGACAGACAGACAGACAGAGAGAGGATGCAGGTTAGTGAGATAGGAGATGACTATTGACTTTACATTTGAATACTTGAGGATTATAGCCGTCGGAAAAGCAAGTAAACGGAAGGGAATTTCACAGGCGGAAAGTGCGAGAAAAGAAGCTGATGAAATAGAATTTGCGTTTACAATTTATTGGTTTCATAGTAAAATGGTGGGACCTAGTTGCTAATCTTGTGGCTCGAGTAAATTTATATATAAGAGACACTAGTGAGCTAAGTTCATCGTAGGTATTTTTTAATGTTTGTTTATAGTGAGAAGGTTGATTTAATCAGATTTTTATAAAAATTAATTTTTTTTTTAGAAAACTGAAGATATCTTCAAGTTTTGCATTCGAAAATGTATTGCTGGTAATAATTTCTTTTTTTTTCTTCAAAAGTGTGTTATGGCAATATTATTTTCCTTCAAAAAAAGTATATTTTTCTATAAAAGTCTATTTTATGTATATATTTCTATAAAAGTCTATTTTTATACTTTCATAGTTTTTAACCCCAGTTTGGGGGTTAAGTATTTACACATAGCTGGGACCCTAATAGGTGCTCCCACTTCAGGTCAGGGTGGATCTGGCAACAACAGCAATTAAGAGGGGATTCCATGCTCCTCACAATGTCTATTGAACAGGCGAAGAGGCTCATCCCTTGTTTCCTGTTTAGGATGCGGTTTCCGGTTTTCTCTTTTCCAATTTTCTCACTTTTTTTTTCAATTGGAGCAGATAGACTAAGCTATCGCCCGGTTCACACTCCACCCACGTCTATTGAACAGGTGAAGAGGCTCATCCCTTGTTTCCTGTTTCCGGTTTTCTCTTTTCCAATCTTTTCACTCCTATGTAGCCCCCTGCACATCAGTGGCGTTACCGCCTTGCTCGGGGTGATATGATTACAAAAAACTCCCAATCAGAGGCTTTGCTGCCAGATGCAGTTTATCGTCATACCCACCACCGTCCGTGTCTAAAAAAGAAACTTTCAATAATAACGTATATACACGTCTACCCGAAGGAAGGGATTAAAATTCCATTCATTTCGCCTTTCGTTCAAGAATCCATTCCTTCACAACATCTACCGACATGTAACCAGGTAGCCTCTAAATGGACAGATTTCTCTTCTGGCCTGAACTCTGAAATGAGTTTGAGATTTGCTTAACGGCATATCAACCGTTGTAGGTTATTTAATGCCCAAAAGGTGGGATTTTAAGGTATTTTTATCATGTTCGGTTGTAGTTAGATGGTTGATTTAGTCAGATTTTTATGAAAATTTTTTGTTTTTATTATTTTTTATTTTAGACAACTGAAAATGTCTTCTAGTTTTGTATTCAAAAATGTTTTGCTGAGAATATTTTTTTCTTCAAAAATGTGTTATGGTAATAATTATTTCAAAAGTGTATATATTTGTATAAAAGTCTATTTTTATGTATATATTTGCATAAAAGTCTCTTTTTATATTTTCATAGTGTTTTGACCCCAGTTTAGGGGATAAACTATTTTCCCATAGCTGGGACCCTAACAGGTACTACCGTGGACTTGGGAACAACAGCAATTAAGAGGTGGTTCCATGCTCCTCACAACCTCCCAATCAGAGACCTTGCTGCCGGATGCAGTTTATCGTCATACCCACTACCGCCCGTGTCTAAAAAAGAAACTTTCAATAATAACGTATATACACGTCTACCCGAAGGAAGGGATTAAAATTCCATTCATTTCGCCTTTCGTTCAAGAATCCATTCCTTCACAACATCTACCGACATGTAACCAGGTAGCCTCTAAATGGACAGATTTCTCTTCTGGCCTGAACTCTGAAATGAGTTTGAGATTTGCTTAACGGCATATCAACCGTTGTAGGTTATTTAATGCCCAAAAGGTGGGATTTTAAGGTATTTTTATCATGTTCGGTTGTAGTTAGATGGTTGATTTAGTCAGATTTTTATGAAAATTTTTTGTTTTTATTATTTTTTATTTTAGACAACTGAAAATGTCTTCTAGTTTTGTATTCAAAAATGTTTTGCTGAGAATATTTTTTTCTTCAAAAATGTGTTATGGTAATAATTATTTCAAAAGTGTATATATTTGTATAAAAGTCTATTTTTATGTATATATTTGCATAAAAGTCTCTTTTTATATTTTCATAGTGTTTTGACCCCAGTTTAGGGGATAAACTATTTGCCCATAGCTGGGACACTAACAGGTACTACCGTGGACTTGGGAACAACAGCAATTAAGAGGTGGTTCCATGCTCCTCACAACCTCTCAATCAGAGACCTTGCTGCCGGATGCAGTTTATCGTCATACCCACCACCGCCCGTGTCTAAAAAAGAAACTTTCAATAATAACGTATATACACGTCTACCCGAAGGAAGGGATTAAAATTCCATTCATTTCGCTTTCCGTTCAAGATTCCATTCCTTCACAACATCTACCAACATGTAACCGGGTAGCCTCTTCTTGCCTGAACTCTGAAATGTTATTCTATTTGAGTTTGAGTTTGAGTTTGAGTTTTGTTTAACGGTATATCAACCTCTGTAGGTTAGTTAAGGCCCAAAAGGTGGGGTTTAAAGGTATTTATTATAATCTTCGGTTATAGTGAGAAGGTTGATTTAGTCAGATTTTTATGAATTTTTTTTTTATTCTTTTTTATTTTAGAGAACTAATAATGTCTTCTATTTTTGTATTCAAAAATGTTTTGCTGAGAATATTTTTTCTTCAAAAATGTTATGGTAATATATTTCTTTCAAAAATGTATAATTTGTACAAATGCCTATTTTTATGTATATATTTGCATAAAAGTCTATTTTTATACTTTCATAATGTTTTGACCCCAGTTTAGGGGATAAACTATTTGCCCATAGCTGGGACCCTAACAGGTGCTACCGTGGACTTGGGAACAACAGCAATTAAGAGGTGGTTCAATGCTACTTACAACTTCTCAATCAGAGCCCTTGCTGCCAGATGCAGTTTATCGTCATACCCACCACCGTCCGTGTCTAAAAAAGAAACTTTCAATAATAACGTATATACACGTCTACCTGAAGGAAGGGTTTAAAAAGTAAATTTATATAGAGAGGGTACCAGTGAGCTGAGTTAATCTGAGCAGAATCTATGAAAATATTTGTAGAATAAGTGACAGGTTATAGGGGGTGTCAGAAAGTGGGTAAGAGAAGGATGAGAATACTGATGAGAGTGGAGTGGACGGAGAAGGGAGTATGAGAGGGAGGATGCAGGTCAGTGAGATAGGAGATGGCTATTGACTTTACATTTAAGTTCTTGAATATTGTAGCCGTCGGAGAAGAGAGTAAATAGAATTCCACAGGCAGGAAGTGCGAGAAAAGAAGCTGGTGGAGTAGAATTTGCGTTTACAATTTATTGGTTTCACAGTAAAAGGCGGGGCCTATTTGCTAATCTTGTGGCTCGAGTAAATTTATATATAGGGGACATCAGTGAGCTAAGTTCATCGGAGCAGAAGCCGTAAAATATTTGTAGAAGAGACACAGGGAAGCTGCATTGCGCCGGTGAGAAAGTGACTGTAACCCAGCTGCCAAGTCGGCATCGATTACATTATAGATTCTCCTTTGGATTTTATCAAGGACCCCTAGGTAGATAGCAGGAGCACCCGACTAGATATAGCAACAGTATTCAAAACACGAGCGGATGGTAGATTTATATATGTGCAGGATTATTTCAGACAGGAAAATCTTCCTGGCCCTACACAAAGAACCGACTTTCTTAGCTGTGTTTTTATTTTGCTATAGATTCTATATAGTCGTTCCACTTGAGGTCTGTTTTGAGAATTAACACGAGATCATTTAACATTTTAGAAGCGTTTTATTCATTTCCTACAAAGTGCCTCATTTCGTGTGTGACAACCTAATAGTAAGAATCATTTTTATATATTTTTCATTTTTAAACATTATTTTCGTAATTTATTAAATTTAAATTTTGATACCGTAATCTTATATTTCTTAACGTAATTATTTATTTAATTAAAATAATACTATAATTTTAGTAAGATTACCTTTATGCTGCAATTTAATACCCTAAAAATATTTTTTATATTGTAGCTTGTGGTGATACCGACCGAGCAAAAGCGAAGGACCGGATGTTCGCACTTTCACGAACAAAAAGCAAATGACCAAAATGCTTGGGGTGATATGATTAAAGAAAAAAAGCACAGAGAACCTACCTTCTTAGCAGCGGATATAGAGAAAATCTGCTCACAAATGCATAAAACTCGATCAGTGTTTAATTTTCAAACAGCCTCTTTAATGAGTTGTCGGCTTGCAAATCAATCAGTTCCACCTGTAGTTCTTCAGTAGCTGTTTCAATGTTGGGGGCAAAAGGTGAGCTGAGCAAATCGAACTGTCCTTCAATTATATTTTACTTTATATATTCCTTACTTAAATAATTTGCAACCTTACATAGGTTAAAAAATTTTTATTTGTATCCATAAAAATACTAATTATTTGATTACTGCACTGCTGGTGTTCCGTATTTCTTTTGGTCCTGGGTATGACAATAAACTGCATCCAGCAGCAAGGCCTCTGATTGGGAGGTTGTGAGGAGCATGGAACCACCTCTTAATTGCTGTTGTTCTCAGGTCCACTCTTACCCGGAGTGGTAGCACCTGTTAGGGTCCCAGCAATGGGCAAATAGTGAACCCCCAAACTGGGGTCAAAACACTATGAAAGTATAAAAATACACTTTTATAGAAATATATACATTTTGAGAGAAAAATATTACTCACAATACATTTTTGAAGGAAAAAAATTCTTAACACATTTTTGCTTGTTTTGTGTTGTATTGACTGAAGATTCTAGTCTGATAGAAGTGACTTGTTCTTTGAGAGACTCCAAAAGATAAAATTCATCTGTAATTTCAAAGTTTTCGTCAATATCTCTGATGTAAATGAGTACCTGAACGCTATCCTGAATATCAGTACTCTCGTCTAAGCAATAGAAATCCACTGAAAACAAGAGCTGTAATGTAATATTCATTGCAATTGCATCTGTGAGAAAAACAATAGCTTTTCATGACAGAGATATGGCCTATAATTTTGTTTTAAGTTCAGAACACACAATAATCACAACATCAACCATGCAATTTTTAATACATTCCGCTTTTGCAAACGTTATTTTTTATGCATACACAGATAAACTGCAATAGATAGATAGATAGATAGATAGATAGATAGATAGATAGATAGATAGATAGATCTAAACATAATCAGATTTATAAATATGAATAGATAGATAGATAGATAGATAGATAGATAGATAGATAGATCTAAACAGAATCAGATAGATAGATAGATAGATAGATAGATAGATAGATAGATAGATAGATAGATAGATAGATAGATAGATCTAAGAATCAGACAGATATGAATTGATAGATAGATAGATAGATAGATAGATAGATAGATAGATAGATAGATATAAACAGAATCAGATTTATAGATAGATAGATAGATAGATAGATAGATAGATAGATAGATAGATAGATAGATAGATATAAACAGAATCAGATTTATAGATAGATAGATAGATATATAGATATAAACAGAATCAGATTTATAGATAGATAGATAGATAGATCTAAACAGAATCAGATTTATATATATGAATAGATAGATAGATAGATAGATAGATAGATAGATAGATAGATAGATCTAAACAGAATCAGATTTATAGATAGATAGATAGATAGATAGATAGATAGATAGATAGATAGATAGATAGATAGATAATGAGCAAACAGGAGAGAGAATATCATATTTCCACTCATAATCCCTTTATAGTTAAATCAGTCTTCGATGAAAGCTGAAACGGTTGCGTCAAACATGCCCTTATCTAACAAAGACCTATCAGAGATCTCACCACAGAAACTGCAAAAATCATGCCAAATTCGCCTGAACGATGACAATGGGCCGATGAGGGGGAATAATTTGCCTCCGTTTGCCATAACATGCGAACGAGCAGGGGACGTTGCAAAATGGCAAGTGACAAATTTTGAATTAAATGCCGTTTCACCAACGGTTGTCTCGACAGGAGCCAGTCCCCAGGATAAGACAATTGGTAGGTCGTATATTTATCTATATTTGTTAATGTCGGCAACTGCCATCCCGCATACATTAATTACGCACCTCGGACAATCTTCATGGATACGAGCGACTACGGACGGATATTATGTGAGCGCTGAACATAAATTTGGTGGTCAGTCAGCTAAGAGTTGCATTCATTGACGTGACCCTGCACAGCCGTGGGGTGGGGTGATGAGATGAAGGTTAACAAAAGATGAAATAAGTAAATAAGATTGTGAGGAAAAAGAAAATGAAAGAAAGGGAATACTGTGAAATAAAAGGAAAGAAGAAATAGTTTTAGTCATAATTAGACAGACTAAGATAGGATAGATAGATAGATAGATAGATAGATAGATAGATAGATAGATAGATATGATAATGAAGAATATATGATAGATAGATAGATAGATAGATAGATAGATAGAATGAAGAGAATATGATAGATAGATAGATAGATAGATAGATAGATAGATAGATAGATAATGATAAGAAGATATATGATAGATAGATAGATAGATAGATAGATAGATAGATAGATAGATAGATAGATAAGAATAGAATAATGAATAGAATAGATAGATAGATAGATAAGAATAGAATAATGAGAGATAGATGATAGATAGATAGATAGATAGATAGATAGATAGATAGATAGATAGATAATGAAGAGAATATGATAGATAGATAGATAGATAGATAGATAGATAGATAGATAGATAGATAGATAGATAGATAATGAAGAGAATATGCTAGATAGATAGATAATGAAGAGAATATGATAGATAGATAGATAGATAGATAGATAGATAGATAGATAGATAGGAAGGAAGGAAGGAAGGAAGGAAGGAAGGAAGGAAGGAAGGAAGGAAGGAAGGATTAAATAGCAGAGAAATATATGAACAAATATATAATTTGAAAAAAAAGATGAAAACAAAAATTGAAAAAAGATAGAAATAAATTGTATGGAAAGAAGTAATTGATACAGAGAAAAACATTCAAACAGAAAGAAAGAAAAAAAGAAAGAGAGTGAGAGAGAAAGAAAGAAAGAAAACATATAGAAGAAGAAAGGGAAAACGAAGAGATAAAAGTAAAGATCTAAGAAAGAAAAAAAAAGAAATAAGAAAAAAAGGTAAGCAAATACAAGAAGAAAAAAGAACCCATTTAAAAGAAAAAAGCGGGCAGATAAAAAAAAGAAATGAAAAACGAACAAGAACGAAACGAAACGAAACGAAACGAAAAACAAAAACAAAAACAAAAACAAAAACAAAATTAACTCACTGAATGAGATGGAAGAAATCATGAGCAAGGAAATTGGAAACAAATGCAAAAAAGAAGAAAAGAAAAGAAAAAAGAATGAAGAACAAACAGAAATAAAAAGATATAAATAAATTATAAAACAAAAGAAGAAAGAAGGAAAGCAAGCAGATGAAAAAAAATGAAGGACGAACAAAGAAGAAAATACAAAATCGAAAAAAAAGAAAGAACAGAATGAAAGAAAGAAAGAAAGAAAGAAAGAAAGATATAAGGAAAGACCAATGGATAGTAGAAAACGAAAGGAAAAACAGAATGAAAGAAAGAAAACGTAGGGGAAGGTAAAAGCTACAGAAAGAATGAATGAAAGAAAGAAAGAAAAAAGAAAGACAAAAGAAAAAAGAAAGAAAGTATAATGGATAGTAGAAAACGAAAGAAAAAACAGAACGAAAGAAAAAACAGAACGAAAGAAAGAAAACGTAGGGGATGGTAAAAGCTACAGAAAGAAAGAAAGAAAGAAAGAAAAAAAGAAAGAAAGAAAGAAAGAAAGAAAGAAAGAACAATGGATAGTAGAAAACGAAAGAAAAAACAGAATGGAAGAAAGAAATCGTAGGGGAATGTAAAAGCTATAGAAAGAAAGAAAGAAAGAAAGAAAGAAAGAAAGAAAGAAAGAAAGAATGAATGAATGAAAGAAAGAAAGAAAGAAAGAATGAAAGAAAGAATGAAAGAAAGAAAGAAAGAAAGAAAGAAAACAAACGTAGAGAAACTTACACTCCATTAATTCAGCGTCCGTTCCGACCGGTGCCTAGCAATGACTATATATGAGAGTCATAAGTGGCCGATAGCCACATCGCGAATTTAACCGTCAATCGGACCGGCTGGACACAAATCCCAAATGACCATTCGATCTCTGGCCAATATTGGAGAAACGAATATGCTGTGAGGCCAACGAATGAATGGATTAACAGCAGGGGTGAAACAAACACGCAAGATATACCTTCAGAGTGAACTGTTGTTTAAGGAGCAACATTTATTTCATAATCTGCATAAAAGACCATGCATCGCTCATTCAATAATAAATTAGAGCACACTGGCTATTGGGCGTGTATAATGAAAATATACGCGCTAAAAAGTCTGCCTTCTTCTACCGAGCGCCCCTAGACCAGAGGTAGAATCGCCGACTGACGCCAATACGGTCGGTTTCAATCCTGGGTAAAAAGCAACCGGCTGTCTAACTGTACTGATGAGCTGTGATACAACGAAACAGATCTGTCTGTGGATGACTATTTACGCTCTCACACCCTGATTGAGCACTCTGGAATAATGGTAGACTTTGAAAAACAGTAGCTACTCTAGCATATACGCATCGTTCATTCAGCAATGAATTAGAACACTCTCAGCTATTGGGCGTGTATAATGATAATATACAAGCAAAAAGTCTGCCTTCTTCTATCGAGCGCCCATAGCTCAGAGGTAGAATCGCCGACTGACGCCAATTCGGTCGGGTTTCAATCCTGGGTTAAAAAGCAATCGGAGTCTAACCGTGCTGATGAGCTGTGATACAGCGAAACAGATCTGTCTGCGGATACATATATATATATATATATATATTAAAAACAAATATATATTTCTTCCCTGTCGTTCGATAGTACTCTGGGTTTCTTATATATAGCAATTGTCAGGCACTAAATTATTACGACCAGTACTCACTGTCAGTGTGTGCGTGGGTGGTGTAGTGGATATCAGCGCGGAACCAGAAATCGGAGAGCCGAGTTCAAATTCCAATTGAATGAGTTGCATTCATTTACTCGCAATTTGGGAAAGGTATTCATCCATCTGTTCCCTCCAGCTATGTGTTAAATAGTGGAACAGATTGGCTTCGATATCCTTGGTTGGCAACCAGTCTACTGCAGAAAGTAATGGCAAACTACTACGGGAAAATCTTCTGCACAGTTAGTTAGGTCTCATTCGAGACATGATCGCCCAAGTGTGTATCACGGATGGCACTTAACTGACTCAGTGTTGGCTATATATATATACAGATAGAAGTAGACTCACTCTCTCTCTCTCTCTCTCTCTCTCTATATATATATATATATATATATATATATATATATATATTGTTTAATTACTTAGTTTCTGGTCATAATAAGGTTAGACCAGTGCACATTTGTATTAAACAGTGTTCAGTCAGTCAGTTAAGTGCCATACGCGATGCACGCTTGGGCGATCATGTCTCGAAAGAGACATGACTGACTGGGCAGAAGATTATCCCGCAGTAGGTTGCCATTGCTTTCTGCGGTAGACTGGTTGCCGACCAAGGCTATAGAACCCAATATGTCCTGTTATTTAACCCATAACTGGAGGAAAGAGACGGATTAATACCTTTCCCAAGGGTATTTGCGCGTAAGTGAATACAATGGATTCAACTGGAATTCGAACTCGGCTCCCCGGCTTCTCGTTCCGAGCCGATATCCACTGGACCACAAGTGTTCAATACACTTATATTAGAGAACTTTTGAATATTTTCCATTTGTAAACGAGTTAATCAGTCAGTTAAGTGCCATACGTGATACACGCTTGGGCGATCATGTCTCGAAAGAGACATGACTGACTGGGCAGAAGATTATCCAGCGGCAGGTTGCCATTGCTTTCTGCAGTAGACTGGTTACCGACCAAGGCTATAGAACCCAATCGGTCCTGTTATTTAACCCATAACTGGAAGGAAGAGACGGATTAATACCTTTCCCAAAGGTATTTGCGCGTAAGTGAATACAATGGATTCAACTGGAATTCGAACTCGGCTCCCCGGTTTCTCGTTCCGAGCCGATATCCACTGTACCACAACGCACCTACGCGACCTAATTTTTCTACCATGAGTGGTGTCTTCAGGCGATTTGCAATAACTGATTTTACCGTTTCACGTAACGGCGTTTTTATTTTTTTTATTTTTTTTTTTTTTAACGCTTACGTGGCAGGTAATTTTTGAACGCGCAATTTTTTAAATTAAAACAAATTATGGCGTTTTCATCCATGTTTGTATGAACATAAGAGGTATTTTTTAGTATGGTAACACTTAGTCATAATTTCCGTTCTTTCATTCAACAGTTCGTTTTTGTTTGGGAATAGAATAATCTCTAACTTTTCTTCTTGGCACAGTCTACATATTTTGCCACCGTTGTAAGGTTTGGCTGTTTTTCCTATAGTCCACGTTATGTCTGAGTCTTTTCCATATTTTCATTTTCATTTCTACACGTGGGTAAAAAAAATTTGAAAATTACGCGTTCAAAAATTCCCTGCCACGTAGGCGTTAAAAAAAAACACCGTTACGTGAACGTTCTTAAAAAAACAAAACAAAAAAATGGTAAACGGTAAAATCAGTTATCGCCTGAAGATACCACTCATGATAGAAACTTAGGTCGCGTAATAACTCATTTACAAATGGAATATATATATATATATATATATATATATATATATATATATATATATATATATTCTGGAAGAATGGTAGACATTGAAAAAACAGTAGCTACTCTAGAATCTACGCATCGTTCATTCAGTAATGAATTACAACACTCTAGCTTCTGGCGTATGATACGTCATACGCTAAAAGTCTACCTCTTTCTACCGAACTCAGGGGTAGAATAGCCGACTGACTGATGCCTATTCTGTCGGGTTTCAATCCTAGGTAAAAGCAATCGGTTGCTTAGCCGTACAGATGAGCTGTGATACAGTGAAACAGATCTATCTGCGGATGACTATCTAAACTTATTTATAAATGGAACTTTGTCTGCGTTTGTGTGTGTGTGTGTGCGTGTGTGTGTGTGTGTGTGTGTGTGTGTGTGTGTGTGTGTGTCCGTTGTCTATAGACTCCGAAACGGCTGAACCGATTTTCTTGAAAATTTACACAATTGTACTATAAGCGTCTGCGAGTGTTCTTAGCTAGGTGTTGTGTCGAGGTACCACTGATAAATATCGAAAATCGATAATCGAAAAATCGGGTTATAGAAGGAGTGGTCCGATTTTAATCAAATTTGATACACTCATAGACAAAGACATAAGAAACGATATTCAGAAGTTTCAAGTTTGCAATTCTTACAATAGTGCAGAAAATTGATAATATATATATATATATATATATATATATATTATCAATTTTCTTATATATATATATATAAGGCAAGTTGTTTGTGTAATGTGTCTGTTTATCTGCCTGTATGTCTGTATTTTTTTCAGCCCTTTTATTTTAGTTTTTACTAAATTTACTTCATGTTTGGCTCTAAGTATCTATAATTGCAGTTCATTTACTCAGAGGACTTATTTAGCCTTCAAGATTCACTTTACGACTCAAAAAACTTATTTGATATCGATACCAGGAAATCAAAATTTGCCTTACATCCATTCATTTTTCTTTCAGTCTACGGTTTCGCTTTAACTAGAAACAACTACTATTGCTTTTTAGTGTTTCGTGCCAACGTCCAAAGAGTCTGAGCTCCAGGACCATGGAGTAGTTTTAAAGCTTTCATTACACCCGAGCAACACTGGGCTATACTGCTAGTATATATATATATATATATATATATATATATATATATATATATATATATATATGTGTGTGTGTGTGTGTGTGTGTGTGTGTGTGTGTGTGTGTTGGCTTAGGGAAGTATTGGCACTGTTAGGTGAAACTGGGAAAAAGCCGAGATGCTGATTAATATTATAGTTATATATAATGGCGGCACTGAGTAAATTATTTTCTTTTTTGATGAGTGTGTAATTTTTGCGTCGAAATTATGGCCGAACGCATTTCTGTATTTGTTAAATTGTTGTTTTTTTGGGGTGGGGGTGTCTTTTGTGTTCATAGATTTTTTCAAATTTCTTCATGTGTCTCCAATGTATTGTGAGAAACAGTTTTGGTAACTTATTGTATGTCTGCTTCTAAGTTATTGCTGTAATGGAATCTTATGATTCTGCACAAATTGCTAATCTGATAGGGATATATATATTATATACTCTCAGTAGAAACGTTGATCCAAATCAAGTAGGTATTTACTGAGATGATGGGCTTATGTACATCCCTAAAAGTAACGGCCCTCTTACAACTAGAATTCAGAAAACAATTATAAAAGCATTTAAATTTCTAAGTTTTAAAATCGAAATTTCATCCAATCTTAAAATTAAGTTTTAGATATTAGCTTCAACCTGTCCAATTATACTTTTAAACCATACCAAAAAACAAAAAAACAAAAATCAATCCCCCATCAAATCTATCATTAAACAATACCTAAAATAGTTAACATAAGAATTAATAAATTATCATCAAGTAAAGAAATATTTGATAAGTATAAAACAATATACAACAAAGCCATGAAGAGAAGTGATTTTTAAAGATGAAATTTTCAACTGAAATTAAAGCCAAAATACGACGTTTAGAACGGCTCATAATTAAACAATAGACATTCATTGTCTCTTATATTTAACTATATATGTTTAGAAAATTATTTGCTGCCTCGATACACTATATATATATATATATATATATATATATATATATATATATATTAATACAGGTTTCATTGAATAATATAGACAAGTTCTGTCTATTTTGTGTAAGATCCGTTCGTATGATCTGATTAGCTTGATAGTGTTGTCATGGAAAGACGACAAGAAATCGCAATAATTGTTTTTTTATCAGGTCTGAGCTTTCGGCTTATATAAGCCATTATCAAAGGATGAACATTTAATGTTCAGTGAACACAGAACATTTAAATTATTATTAACAGAGTGGAGTTATACAGAGAGAATTAGACAGGTCCATTTTTTGTGTCGCACATGGCTGTAGGCCGAGAAGGAATGGCGGTAGTGGGTTTTTTGTTCAATTGAGTGTAGAGTGGCATGAGGGATTGGTCTTGATTGGTCAACACAACACACACTTCTTAGG